>JAHZNA010002080.1:0-40441 GCA_027743935.1 Sinodicranocentrus sp. ZH6
ATTATAACCTAACCTAACCAACCAACACATACATACATAAGATAATAACATTGTTTTGGTTGGTTAGGTTAGGTTATAATCCTCAAAGGTGGTTAAAAATCGTCAAAAAATTTCTGTCCAAAAAATCTTTTGAAAACCAAAATGTTCTACTCGTCGAGATCGGTCCAGAAAACAAAAAGATTACTGCCCCCCCTTAGACCGAATCCAACCCTGACAATTATTATAACGACACAATACTCAAACATTGAACATACATAGGACAAGACACAAATAACTAATGTGATTTCCTTATCCTAAACATGTAGATATTTAAAGTTTCACAATCTCAACCTGAAAAGCATCAAGTGCTTTAAACCCTAAAACCTGTTTTTTGCAAAAGCGCATTTACAACTCACTGGAGCGAACAGGGCAAAAAGCCGCCTTTTTCTATACACCACAACCAACAGCTACAAATTCCCAAGCAGCTTTATTGATTTTATCTCAATTTTTCAAAATTCCACTACCTTTCTAAGCATTTTCCAGTTTTTAATTTCCTTAAAATACTTCAATTCCTTTTGCCAACATCCCAAACAATATATTTCCACTTACGATAAAACGATGAAAATGCGTTAACTACTGAAAAATGGAGAATTTCAAGTGGAGCACAGAGCACGTCGAAAAGTGGCGAGAGGCGAGAGTGTGTATCGTCTCTCCTTCGCGACGCCACAAGTCAACCTGATTCCTTCTTGAATAGAGCCGGACCACAAGATCCCCTTGTGTATCAAATATCCGTTACCAATTTTCTACACATTTGCTCCTGCTACGATACACGATTTTGAGACAGCGCCAGTAAATAACCCAAAGGTGAGTATGTGTGAGTCAAGTACAGGATAAAAAAGGGGTAAAAAAAGTGCTACGGATAATGTATAACGTGAACGTGATATCCAATGGATGGTGTAGGAGTAGGAGAAGAGGAGCGAGTGGAAAAATATCTACTGAACGGTATCCTTTTCCAACTTGAAAGGATAGAATATTTGTGTGCTACAGTCGTAGTTGTTTTCATACATTCGTGAAGTATAAAAAGGAGAAATATGGTTACGAGTTTAATACGACGAAGAAGAGACACTTTGCACACTTTTATAAAACTGCGAAAGAAGTCCGTATATATGTATCGTATAATAGTAATATTCATAGAAGGATGGAGCGTTCATACAGAATAAGATTATGGATGTGCACAGATATGAGAAAATGATCGAATTCGAATACATAAGCACAGCACACAATATATATACATGCATATGCATATATGCAGCAATAGGTTTTTATGATTACAGAAGAAATATTTTCTAGAGATTGAACTACACTGTGCGAAGCGAAGGATGTGGATAACGAAATATAGTGTGCAGTTGTGCAGTGTGTGCAGGCAGATGGATTTTATGCATAAGACTCGGTAAATATATCATGAGGGAATGTGTGCTTCTCCGTCAGTCGTCAGATATACGGACGAATGGAAGGTGGAACCTCTCTCGGAGGTGTAGTGTAGCTGAACAGGGTATATTCCGCGTTTTCATGTGGAATTCTGTGCGGTGCACAATTGAGCATAATTCGAACAATGCTGGGGAAACCGCTAGGGCATTGAGGAAATTATATCGGATATCGTAAACTGACTTTACATATTTAATTTAACTTGATTATGCATATCGAAAACACGATACTTCTGAGCTTTTACAGCTTACAGGCTTATCATAGCGCTATCAATGCTATCATGTATGCTATGCTTTCAAACCAAAGTCATATTTGGTTTGCTTGGCTGCCAAACAAACTGTACCTTAATATTTGTTTCGTGAACATTGACTTGAACATGGCTAAATGGGCATTAAAAAAGCAAATTATATTTTGTCAAATACTTTGACTCAAAAGCACACAAAAAGTTGCGTATATTTTCAAGTAGCATAAAGCATAACAAATATCAATATCCAATATAATTGCGTAAACATGGATAATTAATGCACAAATCTAGGTAAAGAAAAAAAAGTCTTATGCATATGGAATTGGAAACACGAGCAGATACGAGGCTAATGGTCACTGTGATTTTGTATCTATGATGACGTGTGAGTTCATAGGAAAAAGTACTTTAAACGACTTGACATATATGTATTTGTGTGTGTTCTAAGCAAAACCAACCAACCACTCACAAACACATATCCTCCTCCAAGCTGTATAAATTCCATGTGGAGTTTGTTCGTTGGTCTATCTCTCCAAGTCGCAAAACTCGCAAACAATTTTTTTCTATACATTTATAATTCACAGGATTCTACATATAAATGCTTTTAAGCGCAATACGAAACATTACTTTAATAAAATGGAACGAAATGTAAGGGTTAAGCTACGCTACTCCACAAACTACAATGAATGATGAATATAAATCAATAGTAAATTTTCCCACATTATAGTATCATACGACATTCCACATTTGAAGTATATTTTTATGCACAATATTTCCTATCCTTGCTTTTTCCTTCATTCACGTTCCCCTATAATCCCATCATTCCTATTCTGTGCTTCCTCACAGGTTATGAAAAGAACACCTCATTTTGGAATATAGGGAAACATAATAGAATATGGAACACTAGGAGGGGACAGGGGACGACTGCTAGATTTTAGGCACACTCTCACTACTGACTCACCTTCTAACAGAAAAAGAAGCCGGGTCAGCTCACCTCATCTCCTATACTTTATTCTACAATCATAGAAATCACAGCCTACTCGTTATTGAGTACAATACCCACTTGCACACTATGATCGTACGAAGGACACCAATTACCTTATTTATCTAGCTCTTAACCTAATATTGCATAATAATATTTTGTAGATAAGTTAACAACATTCACGCACGTTAGCGTACATCAGTATCAGTACACCTTTAAACTCATTGTGTACCTTTACTTCATTCAGTTTATTCACACGTGATGTAAGTAGCAAACACACTCGTTAGGACTCTTCTCACTCACTCAAAATCTACTCATCATAATGAGCCTGCACACTTTTCTATCCATCTCACATTTTCTTATTGACTCATCGTCCTTGCCGTGATGATGATGAGCAAAAGGCTCTTGTAGGTATTTTAAGTCAGTAGTTGCCTCCTTAGATCAACGTGGACAGCAAATGCATGCCGAGCCGATGCTTCTTTATCCTTGTCTTGCCTTTTGGTGCAGAAGGAGGTGACGAGGTGAGAAGGAATATCAATTTTTTTGGCAAAGTTGATATACCCAGCTCTTAGGAGGACACGAAACGGATAAGACTGTAAAGCCGCATCTTTTTTGTTTGTTATTGTATCAAAGAGAGGGTTATCAAGTGTGTGCTGGAGGCTGGAACTGGAATAGAAAAAAAGTGTGCAAGTCAGCACTTATTTTTTAAAGATTGTGTGAGTGGCAGAGTTTCAGTGAATGTGAATCTTTGGAGGAGAGAGAGAAAAAGTTAAAAAGCCGTGTGATGTTTTGGGTTATCATTTATCAATAAGTTTACTTCATGTGGAGATGATGAGATTCGTCAGCGTAAACATCATCAGGATGATCATTATAGCCATAGCATCATCTTTTTAGTCATATTATGTTGAAAATATATACGTAATACGGATTACGGCTAAATTTAGTGACCACCACGACCACAGGGCTAGCAACTGGAGAGAGAAAAAAATTGTGAAAGATGAGGGGAATTGTGGGTGCGAGTGAATGCAGACAGAGACTGCGACTACAGCTGTTAAAGAGCTGTTAAAATATTTTTCTTCTTTTGCCATTTAATTGATGAGAAGAAGACTGGTTATGATCTTCATTAATCTGGAGTTAGTTATGTTGAAGATACGCTCGTGTGAACTACCTCGTGTGCTACATGTAGTCTGGTACATGCAGTAGTACCTCATAATAATATAATCAATAATTAATTTTCCAAACGATAGTTTTTCCCCTTGTTTCTTCAACCTGAAAAATCGTTATTGGGTGGAGTAAGTGAGTGGTGCAGTGAGTTTCCGTCGAGTGTGAGTGTTTGTTAAAAAATATATTAAAAGTCATAAGTCAAGATGGGGTGCTGTAGAATGGAAGTTCAGTATTTAGCTCCGGAGCACCTGCAGGGCTTCGATAATTACAAAGTAAGGATTGATTTAAGTCGAATGGAGTCAATCTTAGCGACAAGTTTGACGTAAGAAGAAAATTGTAATTGTTGACATTGTTGATTGTTTGTTTTTTCAGTACTCTTCAGTTGATACAAGTCCGCTGAGTAACTATATTATGCATCCTTTCTGGAACGCTGTTGTAAAGGTATAATAAGATATTATTTGGAAATTGGAAAGTTTTGAATTAAGTCATATATAAATACATCTAGGACACCTTCGGAATTGCATAGTTGATAGTAGCCCGTTGTTAGATTAAAAGGGAATGTTGTATGTTAGTCTGGGAAATGCAATGTCAAGTTAGTTTGCATTGGTTAAATAAATATCTGTAACTCTGTAAGCAAAGAGTAAAGTAAAAAAACAAGGGGCATATTTTTCAAGACTTGACAGGGTTAAAGTTTACCTGGTGGCAAAGAACTGTATTATGGAATATGGATTCTGAACAGAGTACATGAGCCTGTGTACTCCAATAAGATGGTTCATATGTTATCAAGGTTGGATTCGTTGGAATACTGGTGGAATAAGTTTTTTACGTGACTTATGACTTATCTTGTCTGGAGAATGTTGATATTGATATGTTTAGCAGCTGAGAAGTAATGTATCAATTTTCTATAAGCGTGATAGAACGATGTACATCAGAAAGATTGATGGATAATGATATTACATTTTTGATTATAAAAGTAATGGATGATGAGTAGGGTCATGTTTTTTCAAATCATTTTCGTTACTTATGTATAAATCAAGTCATGAATGCAAACTTTTTGGAAAATTCATTGATCAGAAACTACGTGTTTAGTCTACATGTGAAAATGCGCATTAAGTAGGTAGGAATATCATACATCGGTTGGATTCCAGTGCAGATATTATATGCAAGCTTTGAAGTGTTATAATAATGATGTATGAGGCATTAGGTCTTATTCAGTACGACCTTGCTTCTTGCTAAAACTCACACGACCAATTGAACGACTTTTTTTTCAACATCTTATTATGTATATGTTTTTAAGTTAATTCGTAGCGTGTATAGTTAGTAGGGTAGGTGAGCTAATAATGTGGGTGTGAGAATCGAGACTAAAACTCTCATTATTCTTGTAAAGGTTAAGATAGTTATCAGGTGTCAGGATGTGAATGAAATTTCAGTATGCAAAAGTTATCTTCTTTTCCCTCAACTTTACTGTTCACATTGTAATGCTATTGATTATGTGATGTTTCATTTAGAAAGGAATAGCATTTATGTTTCACAAGACATTAAAAATCGATCAGAACAGAATGGATTTATTCATGAAGTTTTTTTTATTTATATTTTACTATTTCAGATTTGCCCGATGTGGATTGCCCCAAACTTGCTAACGTTTACTGGATTTATTTTCACAGCTGCAAATTTTATATTGCTAAGTATATATGACTTCCACTTTTATGCTGGTGGAGGTGGAAATCCAGAATCGGCCTACTTACCGGTGCCAAGTTGGGTATGGTTCCTAGCTGCTTTCAATTTGTTCATGTCGCATACTTTAGGTAAGTTTCAGAAAAACATTACAAAGATTGTCTTTTGTTTTAAAAGATTTACCATGTATGATATAAATTAATCTTCGAACATTAAATTGTTTGGAGCTACACGAAACGTATAACGTATCCAGCATATATGCCGCATTCTGCAATTTCAGTTTTGAAGTTTGACAACAATACTATTTTTATTTCCAAAATAGGGATGTTTCTTCGTCTTCATTTGTACTGCCTTCGGTGGTCAAGATATGTGGAAGTTCTATCTACCTGGAAATTACTTTACATGTGGTGACCTTGTAGAAGTGCTGCTGTATGCTGGATCAGTTGGATTATCCATTCCAGTTGCTGTCTATAATGTGTACATGTAAGTTACATCGCAAAGTTTGATGTTAATTACTGTACTGCTTGCTCTGCATTGGAATCAATAACAAACCGATTTAATTGTTTACTGACAGGTCTTACAAACATGGAACTGGAAAAATGCGTCCATTCTTCGAAATGCTACGGCCTCTGTATTCCACATTGTATTTGATGTTTATTATAACCCTGTGGGTTTACCTTTCCCCATCAAATATTCTGTTTGATCAGCCCAGAATGTTTTTCTATATGGTGGGCACAGTCTTTTCGCACATTTGTTGCAGACTGATAGTAGCCCAGATGAGTTGGACGCGCTGTGAAGCGTTCAATTGGCTGTTGTTTCCTATCACGGCTCTTACATTGGTTTCAGTGATATTCCAACCAGGATTGTCGTTTGAGGTGGCTTCAGTGTATGCTTTAGCTGTACTGTCCACCTTAACTCAAAGCCATTATGGAGTTTGCGTGGTAAGAAGGGAACACTTTGAAAAAAATGATACAAAGAATTTCTGTGATGAAATATTAATAATATTTTTTATCATTCATAGGTGCGTCAAATGTGCAGGCATTTCCGGATTGAATGCTTCAAAATAAAAATCCGCGACGATTGACTATTAGCCGACAGCGCATGATTTGACCAACCTTTACCTCAGAATCAATGAGAGGAATTCAGGGAACACCCTGGAAGAACCAGCAGGAGTTTGTGAAATGACTCCCCAAAATTGTAACATCGCCTTCTGAAAATTTAATAGCAGTTCGTAGCATCATCATCGTCAATCTGGAATAAATCTCCGTGCCGAGGATATATACTTCATTTTCATCATAAATTTATCATCCAATTTTCAGTCATCGAAGAGGATTTGATCACTCAATCGCACATATATTCAGTACAAGCTGCTTCTTCACCTAGAAAGTCGGGTCTTCGTTGGGTTCCTCTTAAAGAATAGGTTTGGTCTACTTTAGATTTATAGGCAAATTCATTGATAAGTGTTCGATTTTAAACTTTACTACTCTTAGCATTCGCAGACTTTCAATTAAAAATAATTTTCCATCTGCTTTATTTGCTTTATAATCAAACTATTAAGTATAACGTAAGATTTGCATGCGTCAGTAGACTTTGCTTTGTAGCATTAGTTGTTAGTGACATTTTTACATGTTATCGTTAATTGCACAAAATTCTACATTTGAAGACATGACAAAAATGACAATTTACTTAGCTTAGCTTAATTGCACTTTATAATCAGCTGGTTATATAATTTTATGTAGGCACATTGCATTCGTCAACATCCCATGTACGATTTGCTGACAGTATTTTGTAAGCTGTTCATGTTGGTTTCCACATGTTTTATGATAACGCACGGAAGTTCATCACTTCCAAGTTCCAGAGAAGCTGCAGTAGTTTCCACAATTGTTTCTTCTCAAGTTAACCAAATCAAAGTAGAATATACAAAAAATATTATATAACATTGCCATGCAGAAAAGACTGATGCATCTTCTTACTAATATCATCTTCCAACGTTTTTTTAAATGCTAGAAACTGACGATTTTCGTTCATTTTCCACTCCCTCCCTACCTCCCGCACCGTAAATTAGTATTGCAATAATACAACGTAAAACAAAATCTTTGTTACGATATTGATCACAAGGACAGTGTAGCAATATTTATTCTCTTGGTGCACAATGATTTTGCCTAGAAATCTCTATAATTTTCAATTATGACTGCAAATTGCATGCTACCACACTTCATTGCTTTGTTGCCCGTTGCTCTCCATCATCTACTGTAGCACATTATCCAGCAACGCTAAGGTTTGCTTTCATAATTGAGAAGTTCATGCGTTGTCGCCTCTAACGTTTTTGGTGTTTCGAAACCGCCCGGTTCGAAATCCCCTGTTGTGTTTTACACAAGCATCCATGTATAAAAAAATCAGTGTTTTAATTAGGCTTCCATTTCTCATTTGGCTATTTTCATAAGCTTTTATTTAAAAAAGCAATTAAAAATGACTTTTCCAAATTCAAATATTTAATTTATTGTAACCTTGTACAGTTTACCTCATTTAAGAAATGAGGGACAAAATGCTTTTATTGTAAAAAGCAAATTCTAATGTAAAGCTGCATTTCTAATCTATATGTTTGTGTTGTGAAGGTGTATCGTCTTATTTTTTCGTTGGTGAATTTGTATCAGTCTGTTTTTCTGTTTGTCCACAAACAAACGTGTCGTCCGTTCCATTTTTTGTATGGTATTTCTTATTATACCAGGTTATTTTTTTCTGTGAATTTTCTAAATGTTCATTTTATGTAACTGTGAATCCGTAATAATGGTCATAGAAGAAATAGGTATTTAATTTATGGTAAAAAGTTTTTTTTAATATCGCATTTGCACCTTTCAAATATCCTCTCACACACAGGGATTTACACAACACATTTACACACTCAACTAAACTACCGAAAGCGTGTTTTTCTAAACTGCTCAGCAATTCATCTTTGGTTTTCCATGAAAAACAATAATGTACAGAGAAGCTAATAGTTAGTGATAATATGAATACCTCTACTAACAAATTGTTTCTTATTAGGATTAATTACATGATACACACGTGGTAGTGCTGAAAACCCTAATATTAATGCTCTAATTAGTTAATATCATTATCAATGTAATATCGGGTGATGAAAAGAAGACAAAAAATATGAAAAAATTATGGTATCCAGATGAAAAAGGATTTCTGTAGTTTTAAACAAATCCTATGAAAACAGGCAGCGGTTTTAATGTTGTGAGGAATATTTTAAAAATATCTAATTAACTTCATAGTGTAACCACTAAACACTTTGTGATGAAAGGAATTCAAGTCGCCTTATCGAGATGTGAATTCTTCAAAAATCGTCTTCGGCTTACACTATTTAGAGTTCGCTTTTGATAGTGGGTAAGTATGCAATGCAAGCATATTATCGAACTGTGAAGATATATATAAAAAAACATTTACTCTATATACAGTCAAAAAGATATCTTAACCAATTCCGATTTTAACTGTTAGAAATAATATAAATTCTCTGTTAAATAACATTCCGCTGGGTGATGCTAAATCATTCTGAGAACACAGGTTTTTGCGCAATAATGATGTCTCATATCTTACCTTAGTTTATATCCCCGTGCCGTATGAAACTATTAAACTAATGAGCTGGATTTATAAAATAAAACCTAGTCGCTTTGCATGTTGTTTCGGTAAAAGTAAGTTAAGTTTTAATTCCAATGTAATTATTATGCGAATTCAAAAAGAAGGAAAATAAAGTATAATAAAAATATTGCAGATGTTGAAGAAAATATACGAATTGTCTGTTTCCGTTAAATTATTAAATCAACGATATGTCATAATTTATTTTTTCCCAAAGTTCAACATATATTAATGCGTACTTTTGCATTTCGATTAACTTAACTAAGTGATTTTATTCATAATCCTTCATGACTTTTTTCAGGATTTCACAATACCCCAATAAAATCCGTAACTGATTGTTGCATTGTTCACATTCATTTCAAGAATAAAAATTCACCCGTTGAATACAATTGTCCGTCCGTACATTAATTCATTCAATTATTCATTGTGTGAAGTGCTCACATTACTATAAACAGTGCAGAGGTAGTTTATACATTTTAGCTGCTGGAGAAGCTCCTTATTGTGGATTCAGTGAGATGAGATGTGTGAATTCTGAAGAAATTGTAAAATCCTGGGCTTTTTTCGAGTGTCACATGATAAAACGTACGATAAGGTGAAACTACAGTAAATATAGGAAATTTTTGGTTGACATCATCATAAAAATGTTAATTACCATAATAGGACTACGTGGCTAGCACAATCATTAATGTTATATAATATACTTTAATATATAATCTTCTATTTCCCAATATCCATTCGCTCAACTCAAGTAAATATTAACATGCACACGTGTTGGATTAGAATTTAGAGTGACTTTCCTAAATGAATTTACATTTACACATAATCATCTCACATCCCATTAAAAATGATTCATTGTCTAAAATTACATTAAAATTATAGGTACTTTTTTACACTAAACATGTAACAAAAAAACGATCTCTCTCGAATTCGATATTGCTATACACTATTTTTAAGAGGTAGTATTATTGTTATGCTTCGTCGTTAGTCTAAACACAGTTTCTACTCCTTTCACATTCACGCTCACCGTCTTCACATCCTTGTCCAGCTTATCCAAGTAGTTTGTAAAGCTGTCCACGATATTCCTAAAAAAGCATTCCAAAATATCATATTACCCCATTCATTTGACATATTCAACAAAATATATTCCCTTTCAGGTTGCTTTTTTTTAAAGATATACTTAATTCCTTACATGTATTTTTCCACCTGTCCATCCGCATTCTTCGAGTATCTCACCACAAACCATAGGTCACTGGGCAGCTGATAAGCATACACATCATGGACCTCCTTCGCATTCACCTTTGTGCTACTACTCGGTCTCATATGCTTTTCAAAGGCTTGACTAAGAGCCTCATCCTCGGTAATCTTCTCTGCTGAAGACTTTTTCTTCTTATCTGTCGTCATCAAGTAGGCATGTCTGCCTGCATCCCCTTCCATATCCTCATCGTCGTCATCGTCCTCATAGTCCTCTTCATAATCCTCTTCAGAGAGACGTCTAGAGGATGGGGAATTCGTAGCATCCGTCGCCGTCGTTCTTGCCGATCTTGTCGGTCCTCCTGTCAATACCTGTGCTGCGAAAACCCCACCCGTCCCTTCTTGTCGGTGACTATTGTGCAAAAGACTGATTTGGTTGCTTTCCTCGTCTCCCATCATTATTGACTTCTTTTCATTGTCGAGATGATGCTGCTGCTGATGAGAGTGTTTACTTTGATGATGCTGATGATGATTATGATGATGGCTGTTGGCTCTATTCAGCCGGTGTGAGGAATGATGATGTGGTGTATCGTAATGCTGATATTGACCCTTGAGACTACTAATGCTACTGCTTGTGTTACCCCGAGGTCGACAAGTCACAGTGGATGCGAGAAAGGAGAAGAATATGACTCCAAGAAGAGCCTGTGGAGGGAGACAGAAAAACAAACATTTTCCTTACATCCTTTAATTAACTTGTCTAATTAATTAAGCTGAAATACATGCTATTTTATGGGAGGTTGATCGATACACTATTTGCATTTGTTTTATATGAGCTACCTTCCCTCTGGGACTAATATCCTTTTACATGTCTACCATTCTCGTGAAAATGACGGCTTTTGCGTAATGGGAATTTCTATGAAAGTTATGTAAATAAAATGAAAGTATGTTCGAGAGGCTTCCCTCTAGTCTTTCAATTCCGTTTGGGAAAAAAAGACCTTGAGTGAAAATGAGAATTTAACAGCGATGATGATGATGAATGATGACTCTTGATTCCTAACGAAATGACTTTTCGGCAATGCCACATTGCTTCCATAAAGGCGGTGAGTGATGTGTATATATTTTTCCAAACGACTTCCACTCCCAGGCATGAAAATGAATTTCATATGGTCGAACAAAAGGAAAACAAAAAGCGGATTACTTAAGCTTCTCTGACTAACCCACCGCCTACTTACTTACTTTGTCCAACTTTGGTGGAATTTATGTGGTCCACACATGCATTCATGGATCATATCGTAGATGGAAGGAAAACAACATGCACACATATTTTCATCCACCTCTAAAAAAAACTCCGAACATATCCATCCCGTCATGCAATTCCATCCAAAAGTAGGTTTGGCGAAACACCGACACTTACACAATAGCCCTGTCGGTTTATAGTCCCCACGACACAGTCATTCAGCGGCTTATGAGCTTAGTTGGAAAAGCCGAAGAGGAAACGAGTTAATCATTTGTTCAAGGTATTTTGTTTCCAGGAAATTAATCAGATTTCTTTAGGTCATACAAATATAGGCTCCATTAGACTCTCTCTCTTTCTCTAGCTCTTTCTACTCTATATACTTCAATAGCGTTTTTACTTTTTATCCACTAGTCTCGAATTCATCAACAACAGAAGCTTCCATGCTTCCTTTGTGGAAAGTTATACCAGCAAGCGTCATCATCAGCGAGGAAAATTCCTAAAGTGATTATATTCTCCTCTCGAATGACTGCATAGCCAAGAGCTGGTGCCATATCTTCTTTCATAGAAAACACTAGTTACTTCTCAAACCAACAACAGCAGTTCATTTGCCACGAGACATTTGTCGAATCCAAAAGAGTATAATATAAGTTCTGGAAGGACTTATCCATCCGAACATTAATCCTCCATATTTTTCCATGATATTCCTATTAATCATGTTTTCACGGATTCAGGGCAAATTGTCTACGTACCTTATATACGAACAAGAATGAAAATAATCCTTGATGAGCATTATTAGTGGGGGAGAGAAAGACTCGAGAAATTATCCAGAATAGGAAAATGCACAAAGCCACAAAATACATTTCTTCTATTCTCCACTGCTCACATGGATGATTAGTGTATATGCGGGATTTACAAGTGCCAGGAATTTTCTGGCTCTCCAGCCAATAACTATGTCTTAACCAGAACAAGTCTGGAAGCAAAGCTTCACTCTAGAGAGAATTGGATGGAGGATTGAAGCCGAGAGAGAGAAAAAAACATTATATTCATATCATGACCAGTTTGGTTAACTTGGTCGCAGTGGTCACTATCCTGATATTGAGCTTTCCTCTTGCAATATGTTCTTACGTAGCTTAATTCGAAAATAGGATTTTTCCCTAGCGTTTCGATAAAATAATGCGTACAATACACGATATACGACCATTTCAGGGTGAAAACACCTCCTCCTCTTTTTCTCCTCTAGAGTTGGTGCTACACAACCGGGCAATTATCTAATTCCACGAATCTCCCTCGCCATATCAACTCTGAAAATGAGCACACACTCTCAACTCAAGCCTCTTAGAAAAAGCCTGACTCTCGGCTTCCACCTCTTTAATAGCTTTACATGGGAAAGTTGCTGGTTGTGTGAATAGGAAAAGTAAATTAACGCTGGATACTTTACCCACTCGAATCCGTCGCTTAGAGGGAATCCAGCAATCCCACAAAACCATAATGTTTCACAAGACAAGGAGGACTGGGGAGGGGAAAAAGCACTTTATGAATTGTAATTTTCTTCAAGAGAGAACCAAGCAGAGTAATCAATGATTAGCCCTAAAGCAAAAACAGAAACCTGGAAAAAAGTTTCTCCTTAAGAATATACTCTACGTTATGTATCTTCTATACTTTAGGTATGACTTTATAGCATAATAAAGCTCGGAATGACAGTCGCCACGTATGGAAAAGCTTGATGAGCTTGAAAGATATATTTGGACCATATGCCACCGGAAGAACCGTATTCCCCCATTATGCAAAAAAATATGTATAAAACCGGAACTGCTATACTGAAGAAGAAAATGGCAGAAAATATATAGTAGTCTTCAAAAGTATACATGAGGACATGAGGAGAGAGCCAATTTATTCGAATTTTTCTTCTCGTCTCACCAACCCCAGTCCATTATCTAGATTAATAGACAACTAATTTTCGGTACTTATTGTGTACACGATGAGTTGCACATTTTCCTCATTCCCTTGGTGTGTCGTTTCCTTTTCATTATTTTTTTTCTCAACAAAAGCAACTGCAAAGTTTTTCTATTCCCTCAGGGATACTAGGAACGCGAGAGACAAGCAACATTTGATTTTTATTCCTTCTAGAGAAACAAAACAACTAATAACTACTTGTCTTAAAGTACATGTCTCTTTAAAAAAAAGTGCTAAATCCTCGTCTTGAGCCAAGCTACCACGTAAACTTTTTATGCATGCATAAGGCGCGCTCTAAACTTGTTAACTTGCCCAATAAAAGATCCCTCATCAAATGGAATAATAATTAACCAACTTTTTCATTCCTTTTTTATGCCTTTCCCATTATTTTCTGTGTCTTGGAAGAATCCTATAGATTGATTGTGAGCTATTCCGTCTCTCCGTCCTTTATCATTAATAACACAGCGTAGTTTGACAACAACACTTGAAAAGCTTTCCTAACCAATTTCTTCCCAAATGGATTAATACTCTTATGCATATAACTTAACGAATGGTTAATAAATCTTCAAAATATTGGAATACAACTCAAAACCGAAGAAATCATAAAGGAAAAATATCTACCCCATAGATCACTCCACCACTTCCAACCTTTGAAATCCCTTACTTCCTTAAGCAGGAGGAGGGCAGTGGTGCGGTAGTCATTTTGAAACTGGATTATAAAAGCAACTCTACGATCATCATCATCATCATCCCATAAAAGTACACACATTTTGAAGAGATTGGTGCAGAGCCAGCGGTTTTCAACTCACTCCATCCATCTGTGATGATGATGCGATGGTGATTTTCCTAGCGTGTACACACACACACTCCTCCTCCTCCTTCGTCTTTCTCCACTTGGGAGACTCTCTGCCGTGGAAAATCTCTCCACTTTCTGCAACTGACTGACTAGCTACAAGAGTAACTTTGTAATAATGAGACCATCAGAGAGCCACCCTTCCATAAAGTTTTTTCCAGTGTGTTGCGACGACAGAGAGAACAACTTTCTTCAAGAAATATGTGCCCATCTTCAAGAGAAAATGACATGGTCATTGCATTCCTTGTATAACTTTCTTCTACAGAGGCAAAACAACATTATGGATGTGCTGACTTAAGAAGAAGAAAAAAAAGTGTGCATGCATCACTGCAATCCCTCCACTTCCTCCTTCACAATCACTCCCGTCTTCATCACAATCTTGGATATATATTTTGCAATGCATCACAAAGTCACGAGCAGAAAACTCAAAGAATAAAATAATATCCACCTATTTCCTTCACAGGATATTTGGGTAAATGGCTTCTCGCGAAATGTTTAAAAGTATTGAAGAAAAGCCTCGTCACGATCACAATCCCATTGAATATGCAACCATAAGAGTGTTAAAAGCAACAGAGTATATAGTATTCACAAAAAACATCATTTCACGTCGATCCCGTATCCTCATCCATCCTCATCTCTTTATTCCATTGAAGGAATGAAGGAGGGAAAAAATCCGCAAACGAGGAAAAACCCCCTTGAGAGCTAACATTCTTTTTCCCCATTTCCACACAAAATACACACAGAGAGAAAAAAAGTTGACTTGATGTCTACCAAGAACAGTTTTTTTTTGTTTGAAGGAGAAAAAAAAACTTTTAATTTTTCACTCGACCGGATAGCTTCCATCTGTCAGGGATTCTTTCTCAAACAAAGTCTCCCATTCAGGACTGTATAATAGGCATAAGTTAATGGGAAAACGGAGGGGAAGAAGACAAAAAAGTTTTATTTTTCTCTTTCGTCATCAATTTCTCCCTCCTCATGATGATCCATCCGAAGGAGAGAAAGAATGGCAATCTTAGTCGTGATGAAGGATATAAAAAATACTGTTTTTTTGTTCAAAAAAAGGAGAATTCACTTCTCATGTGGTTTTAGCTTTGATGCCTTGACAGTTTGTACCACTTTTTTTTCTTTGCTGGTGGGCAACTTCCGGAGTTTTTTTTCGAGAGAATAACGAATTCGAGGAAGATGAAGAATTTTATTTAAGTTTTTCTTCCACTCAGCAAGTGGACTTTTGTCGGAGTTTGGGAGGAATTTGCTGATGTGAATAGATATGATGGAAAAAGCCAACATAAGGAAAAGTCTAGCTGTGTAGACTTCTGGTTCAACTCATCGAGACAAAAAGGAGAGCATTTTCCGTGGAATATTAAATAGCTGAGTGAGTCTCTCTGCCCTCGCATGCATGACCAGAGTGAGCTCTCAGCCCAGAGTAGAAATATAAGATGGCAAGGGAAAAACGTGTAGGCAGTCGGGGTTGTTTTTTTGCAACAATGCAATAGCTCTTCTCTCTCTCTCTCTCTCTCTCTCTCTCACTCAAATGGAAATTTTCCATGAGGAAATGTAAATGCTCTATATATTATGTATGGGAAACTGTCTATCAGAGTGGTGGAGTGAAACGTATGCGAAAACATTTTCTGTGTGATTTGAGTAGCAAAGGGCTGCGTTAATTTCAACGGAAAGTCAGTCAACTTTAAAAAGTATCTTTGCCAGCTCAGTTTTAAATTTCAAGAGAATTTTCAGAAGGGAGAGAATGGAATCGAGAAATTTCTAACGGAGCTTTCTCATACAAAGTTGTTCCGTTAGATTTGAGGTTTTTAGTTGTAAAAGAAGCTCTGCTATCAAAATGACGAGAAGAACGGAGAAGTTCTAGTTGGCTACTCACGTTTTATATCAATATTTAAGTAATTAGCAAACTTGCCCAGTCAGAAGTTGCAAGTAACGGAAAAGAGTTTTAATGAGTTCTTCCGGGTGGATTATTCTCAAACAAAATTGAATAATGGATGAGTCACTGACTTCCTCTATTCGGCCCTTTTCTCTTGGTTTGTTCAGTTTTGAGAGAGAAAGAGGCGGAAGAATGAAATAAAATAGATAGTTGGTGTTGGATGAGATATGGGCCGAGGCTTTCATTCAAAAAGGAAAATTTTCCTCGTGAATTGTGTACATCTGTAATGATAAACTTTACAGATGAAAAGGGATACATATGGCGAAATGGTCATCATAACTTGAAATTAGAGTTCGACAAAGAGTACAACTTTTGTGGGAAGTTTGTATATAATAAAATATTTACAAGGGTGAACTCCACGTGGACCCAATCCATCCGGTTGAACGTCATCACATCACTCATAAGAGGACATGCACAAAATATCAACCCCAAATATTTTAGTTAAATAAACTCTACTTGCCGACGTCAAAATGTTACACTTTAGGATTTCCAAGAAAATCAACTGCAATCTTTTCGTGTGACATGAAAATATGCATAGTTTGCAGAGAACGTACAACTCTTCTTCTAGTGTTTGCCCTATCTGAGACATTTGCAAACCATAAATTTGCATATGAATGAATGAGCCAGCATGTTGTAGAGTTGAGTAAGGGCAGAAACGAGAAAGAGAGAGTGTGAAGGTATGTGGTCCTCTTGTCAGTGTGTGAAGTATAATTCTAATGTTTGCAATCTTGCCTGACGCATCACAATGCCTAGCACTACGTATTTTGGGTGTGCAAATTTGTGAGAACATTCTGCGAATTGTGGATAGGATGAAAAGGGAACAATCCTATGAATTATCATAATGCATATGCATTACTCTCACGTAATTCTCAATGGTGTATCCTGGTGTTTATGGGACGTCAGAAAAACGTGTTCATATTTTCATGCGTCATCCGATTGTTATCAGTACGCAATTTTATTTTGTATGATTAAATACTATGTAGTGATTTTCTAGTTTTCGGTTATCTCATGTGGTAACGAAGCAGTACTGGAAATGTTTAGTAAATAATGGCGTTTAACTAAATCAATTAATTAATTAAGGTAGGCAAAAGGATAATGTAATCTTTGTAATTCCTCTTTCCCCCAAACTTAAACCCTAAGTCAACAAGAGCTGAATAATTACCACAGTCAATTTGATTAGCTCACCAAAAGCAAACAATGTCGGTCACAGAGCCATTCCCACCTATTTTCTATTTACTCATTAACAAATATACAAAAACGTTTCAAGTACAACAACCCCCACCAGCAGGTGTGAATGTGAATAGAAAAAAGACATACAACTTCATCCTGTATGCCCTCCTCCTATCAGGCTGCTTTCCAAGCAGAATGCATTTAGAAAGGGAATATTTAATAAAACGTCCCCTCTGGAGATATTCCTTGCATAAATTTTACTCCTCTTTTAAGAGCCCAGTAATATTTTTCTCTTTTCATTCTCTCTCCTACCTTTTGCTTTCCTTTCTTTGATGAGGAATCCGCGTAGGAAAATAAACATAAAGAAAAAAAGTAGATGAGTACACTCATCCCTACCTCCCCACCTAATCTTCACATTTTGCGTAGAGAAAGTCCTTCTGTTTGAGAAAAAAGGATGTTTCCTTTCTCTCCAAATGTCATTGGAGGAGAGACCTAGGAAGCAAACAGAAACTCGGTTTGTTGTTTTGATGGGAAGAGGAAAAAGCGCTCGGGGATTTTCTCCAATTCCCATATCCTTTTCTAAAGAGAGACTCACACAGATGGCTGTACAGAGTTAAGTGGGTAGCTTCACAAATATCTACTCCGTCGCTGACACAGACATCCCCACTCGAATAGTGAGTCGGCAGGATTTTCACAAACAAAGTTATTTACTTTTCCCTTAAAAGCTTCTCTGAAAGGGAGAAGCTTTCTCCCACCGTTTTTCTCTTTGGATGAGAGAAAGCCGTGTTTTTGTTAATTACTCTGTGTTTTATTACTTGCTCATGGGGAATGATAGCTCACATTCAAATCGATGAGCTATTTAGTCTAGATTGTACCTACTTGATGTTTTCCACTCCCAATTCCCAAAATATATACAGAGCCCAGTTTCTCTCCCTTTTTTGATAACATAGACCACCCACCTTTCACAAAAAGAGAACATTCAACAGAGAGTGAAAATAGATAAGCTTCATAGTCATCATCATCATCCAAGCGGAATCGCCTCCAGCAGGATAATTCCCATTCCAATATTAGTCCTACTCGTGTTTTTCTACTGGAGACAAATAAACGAGAAAAAATCACACTGGTTGCCAGAGCTCGAGCTGAGTCTCGAACAAAAAGGAAACAATGTCCCCAGATGTCTGTGTATCCCGTTTTCATCCAGCAATAAAAGTTATCGGCTACTCAAAAAGCCACTCGGCTACTTTCTCTCTCTCTCCTCAATAAACACACACGCACACAATCACAACTTTCTACTGGGGTGATACCACTTGGAGAAAAAGATATTCGAGAGTGAGGAATGGAATGAATGGGAATAAAAAATAGAGAGAAAATATATTACTTTATCTCTCCTCTTCCTCTAAGCCTACACCACCAGAAACTATTGAATATGTATAAAAAAACACGAATGATATCTCAGGGATTGCACAGTTTTTTTTAATAAAATTCCACGCTACACTGGAAAAACCTATAGTTATCTTCATGAACGGAACAAGATGCATGTACACTCTCACACCGGAAGAATAAAAAGGGGAAAAAGTACGAAAAAAATGTGACTTCCTTTTTTCGATTTTCTATTCATATTCGAAACTATACGACCATCCCTATTCTCTCTCTCCATTCATTGCTATCTCACATTGTATCCTTTTGAAAAGATACATATTTTCCTGCTCTGTTGTAAAAAAAGCGGGTTGAGAAATTGAGAAAAATTGTCATTCATTCCAGGTTCCTCCATCTACTCCTCCAAGGAAAGCTGTTTTTCCCTCCTTATATCAATATTACGAGTTATCTCCACACCACTCTTCACACACGGAGAAAAAAGTTGGAGGGGATGAATGTCATTTCATATGCTCTTTTCCATCTTCCTTCTCCACCACTGCTGCCACTTTGACTTTCTTAAAAGCATCACTTCGTTTTCTCATTGAAAGAAAATAGAAGAAAATTTTTGAGGAAGAAGCTTTTTCTTCTCTCTCTCAAAACCAAGCTTTTTTATCGGTGACTATACTCTAAACTCTTCCATTGGAGGAAAGGATGAGAATTCATGTGTGTTTTCCTCCATTTCCCAATGTTTTCTTACAAATAAGCAGAAAAAAGTGAACATGTTCTAAGCTCTCGAGAACATTTCATAAGTATTACGTTCCATTACGAATTGTCCTTTGCTTTCAATGTCTTCTTCTCCAGTGGTACAATAACGGTGACATGGAAGAAGAATTCTCAAAAACCAGATGGAATAAGTCTTGTCGACGAAAAAAACATGAAAAAATAGATAGAGAGATATACACACATGTTATGTAGCCCTTCCTCTCATTTTTATAAATATCCCTGGTAAAAAAAATACGACCAAGAAATGAAAAATTAGACAGCAAGAATGGCAATTTTGGTATGCTCCTCTCCTCTCTCTCTCTCCAGCAGTGTAGAATACTCCTGAAGAAAAAGAGCTTTTCTCTTTCTGTGCGTGTCCATGTCTTTTTTCCTCGTACGTGCAGATGTTATCCACAAGAGTAACGGGAATAGGGATGAGGACAAAAAAAACTCGTACAGTTTTTCTTCCTCTTTTGTGACTTTTATTCGGAATGGTAAAAGGGCACGTAATCTTTTATATCTGGGCATAAATACAAATAATAAAAATCAACCTGGAAATAGGCACATCTGAGATATTCCGCTCTAAAAAATCCTCCAGTTGCTCATCCTAATAAAATAACATTTGTATTGTACCATTCTCTTCTGAACAAAGATAGTTTTTTTAGGAAATGCGTGCCGGAGCCCGATAACGGAAAAAATGTATGATTTTCTAAGCCCCACAAGACAAGACACATGACACACAAATGCATTGAAGAGCTGCACACGTTGCTCACAGAATGATCCCGTACGGACCTGTTCCAGCCTTATGATGATGATAACTACATACAGCGAGGAAAACATGTAAAGATTTTTTCCTAGAGAAAGACATCATAACCATATCGTGAAGGAGAAAAGAGTAAAAGTCATTTTTATCATAAGAAAAAAATATTCTTCTGAAGGACAGGCTTGACAACAAGGACATTTCCATATTAGCATGTTATTTCCTTTCGGTCCATTCCCACAAAAGGGTCGACAGGACAAAGTGGACAATGATTTTGATGTGGTTATCATCATGATAACTTATACATTCAAATATTATTACCTTCTCTTAATAAACTTGTTCCATCCGATGTTATTATTCCTTTGATATTTTCTACATAGGAAAAACAATGCTACGATTTAAGCCCTGTTTCTCCCATCAACATAACAATTCCAAACCAATTATGCCATTAATTCTTAGAAATCCTCGAAAAGTCAGTCAGTCATGAAGAACCGGAGAGAATGCTTTTTTTAAAAGCTTTTCTCTAGAAATTCCCCAAAAAAACGTATTCCAACGGCTGGCTCCCTTCACTTCATTTTCCTTCCCTCTCGCTCAAAATATTTGTCAAGTCCAATCACGTGGCCCTGTTTATTATTATTCACGGAAGGGTAATAATGCGCCTTGCTAACGCTCCGATGGATCCCTTTATGCATATTTATATTTTCCAAGGATGATGAAAAATACGTATAAAATATACCCATTATAGCCGCTCCACTTTCTTGACTAAATGAAGAACATGGAAGCGTCTTTTGAGGAAGATATATTTTTTTATCTAGGAACGAACATTAATGAAGGAAACTATACAAGCGGAGGGTAGCCTATTCAAATTGTAATAATCATAATAATAATAATAACTAGCAACTCCTCTAATCATGATAATACTCTAATGCATATGCATATCAGAGAGAGAATTGCTCCATTTACATATTACCATTTATTTCATGCTTTTCCTAGATATCGTGATTCTCTTGGATGTATAAAAATCTGGAAAGCGACCCAATAAACTTTCCTCTACAATTTCAATGCAAGCACAAGAGCGGATATCCTTTTTCATGAAGTAGTGAAAGGATAAATAAAAAATTTGCATTCACCCCTTTTTTATATTCTTAGTCACCCTTTAAAAAAATCTCCATAAGATTTCTTCCCCTTCGTCGTCTTTTTTTTGGAGATAGGAAGCAAGAATAAAAAATCTTTTTTAAAACTTTTTCAGGATTCTCCTTTTAAAAAGGAAAATGTTGTTCGAGAAAAGTGCCCTTCACACACGAAAAGCCTGGAAGCGTGTGCGTGCATTCATGGGTCTCTTGGGCGCTTTGGGAATTCGGAGAAAACTGGCTTCTGAGTTTTTTTAGTTGACTTGTGTCGATGATGATGATCATGATCGTGATAATAATGGAGAATAGAATAAGCCACTTAACAAAGACCACGTTTTCTTCCCAAAAGATGTACGAATAAGGGGAAGAAAAAGTCTAACAATATATATGCCCCGTTTCCCAGCAAAGCTTTGCCACCTCGCTATTCTTATAGCATGCAAATTTCTCAAATGACTCCATCTTCCTTTTTCTTCCTTACAAGAAGAAATCTACTTTTCTTCTCTGCCCTTCCACTTCCTTCTCCACTTTCTTTATTCTTATTACCTCCAATTCCAAATTCAGGTTTTTTTTCCTTTAAAGCTTCCTTCCCAGTTTTTGCTCTTTTCTCAGCTCCCTTTCATCGTTGAAGGAGGAGAAAGAGAGGATGATGATGATGCGGTATTATTATTACTATTATTATTACTCCACTTTCCCCACTGAATGTATGCATGCGTGTGAGGAGTCGTTTCCCGGAACAGTCCAATAATAATAACTTTAACGTATTTTCATTGCCACAAAAGTGTCCCAGCTACATCTATGCAAAGCCACGAGTTCTTTCCTTGGGAAGGAGTGAGTCTGACGTCTGGGCCGATTTGGAAGATAAGTGGTCGTGGTGGTCTGGAACAGAAGAGTCTTGGGTTTCATTCAGGCAATATTCGCTCTTTGCTTTGGTTATATGAGCTTTCCCCGGAATAGTTTTCCTTGAGAAGAGACATCACTCTGGAATTCTCACATTGCATTTTTCCATGTAATCTTTGGAATTCTTGTGCAGTGGCGAAATGAAAATTCTCTCTCATCGTCCCCTCCTTATATACATAATATTCTACTAATCTTGTCTCAACTGTGGTTCCCCAGCTGAGCCAAAATGACAAGGTGCCTAGCTCCTGGAGAGATGTTTTTCACAAGTTATCACAACACAACCTCAATGAGAAAATTTTCTCACAGTTCCCCCCTTCCTGGTGTTGCTAATCCAACTGTTTATTTTGGAAATGTAATCCTTTCAAAAACAACAGGGTTCAAAAGTGCTTATATAAAGAAAACCACAGAAAACATTTCATTCTCCGCAAGAGCAAGAATCAAATGACAAGGCTAATTTTAAGCTTGGCTCTTTTCCCCTCCATAATTTTTCAAACTTTTTATTGTCTCAAAAAATCTGCATTACTTCCCTTCTCCCTTTCCACCTATGAGTTTTCACATGTATATCCACAAGATTAACCGAATTTACATCCTCACATTATTTCTTTTCACATTGTCCTCTCCCTCCATAAAAATATATATATATTTTCCTCCCCACAGATAAATGTTGCCTCTAAGGAATTTGTGAAATTTTGCTGGGAGTGGAAATTCAGATTTTCTCACAAATTATGGCCCATACTTCTTCCACGGAAAACAAACGGAGGCAGTTTTAATACGATTATTACTCGAGGAGGAAGCTCTCCCTGTGTGATATAAATACAAGGAGAGCTCAGTTTTAACAAAAGAAAATTTCTATATTCATTTCATATTATTATATCCCATAATTCTTATGACTTTCTGCTTTTTCGCCTTTTCAGTCTCTTGAGAATAAAGAGATTTTTTAAGAAAAAAAGTCTTCTCCTTCCTCCTTTTCACTATCATCATCATCATCATCAACAACAACATCATATCAAATCCTTCTTTTCTTTTTTAGGCTCGTCGTCTATTACATAAATTTTTTTGCCTTTCCTCCTCTTCCTCTCTTCATCCTTGTTATTTTACTTGAGGAAAATATATTCCTTGAAAACGGACAAGGAAACTGCTTCTATTTTCTCAGACGAGACAATGCGAAAACCACATAAAATGTCGTTATGGAAGGCATAAAGTTCATAGTAAACGAGAAGAGTTTTTTTAGCGAGTGTTCCGGCTATTTCGCTTTTGTCAAAGCGCTAGCGGTTCTTTCGTCTTCCTTAAAAAAATAGATCGCCCACTCTTTTCCCTGATGTAGGGGAAAGAAAACCGCTTTTCTCTCTTCGGGAATGGAATGAGTATTCAAGATTTTTTATATGATGATGAGCTTCCTCTCAGTATTTTACTCTTTTTTTTCTCTCTAATAGGCTGCCAGAGTCATTGTCATGAATGTAATTCACATGCTAATGAGAATTCACCAAGCATTAATAACCCTTTCCTTGTTTTTCAACGAAAACAATATCATTCAAAGGGTGAGCTGGATTTTCTTACGTTGTTTGATAGGAATATGAAGGGAAAAGTAGGAAGTTTGCAGAAGACTTGAAAAAAATCTTCCAAGAGTTTTTTTAAGACTCTTTTTTTAAGATGCTTTTCTCTCAACGTGTCTCGTTTCAGTCTTCTACCCTCCAGGACTGAAATGAAGCCTGTCTGTAGATTTTTTTTCTCAAGAAAGAAGGAAAAGATCACTTCACAAATTATTCAGCTTCAGCTTCTTGATGACAGAAGCCTAAGTGAATATCCGTTCCTTATAGTTTTTATGCTTCAATACGATCCCTACTCTGGGATCGATCTTTAGACGAGAAAACCAAAGAGAGCGAGATTGAGATTACTATGTAATTCAAATTGAAAACAAACAACGTGAGAGAAGAAGAAGAAACTTCTTTGGAGAAAAAACTAAACCCCTAAGGACAACACATTTATCTACATCTTTTCTACCTTTCTCTCATCACAACCAAAACAGGATGGCTTCAAATGGGAAAGCATTTTCGAATATGTGGAGTTTTTCTGGAAAAACGAGAAAAGCTCACTTGTAAGCGGAGAAACTCAAGTGGGGTTGGTTTGGTTTCGTCAAAAAGGTTTTTATTAGATGGCCAACTCGACTATATTTTTTCACGGTCGTGCGGATGCAGGTCAAACTTTGAAGGTATACAGACATTTTGTGTATATAGTTTTGTGTGGAACACTTTCCCAGATTTTTATTTACTACTGGAAAGTACTCAACAGAGAAAAAGAGCATTACACAGAGGGTGATGAAAGTAGCCCTGGATGGGATAAAAGGTGGCGTTTTTTCCTCAGCAAAAGTCATTTCCTCTGTTTGGATTAGCTTCATAAAAATGGTGACCTGCATTTTACTTGAGAAAAGGAGAGAATATATAGCAAGCCACAAAAGCCGATTACGGACATTTTACAGTGTAAAAATTGCATAAGCCCATGTGAATTTTTTACGATGAGCAAATAAAAACCAAGTCTTGGCTAAAAGGAAGAATATATTCTTTTCCGGTGGGTGAAATACTAGCTCCGTCAGAGTAAAAAAGAGTCAAGGGAAATGCCTTGAAAAATTCTCTGTATTTGTGGTCCTCGGGAAAACAAAGAGAATTGTTGGGTGAAGTGGATGGGGCATTATTAACGGAGGAAAAAATATATAAAGTTTTTTTACATTGCAAAATATACTCTCCACCTCGGAAAATTGCACTATGCAAGGTTATCACCGTTTTGGGAAGTGGATTGGTTTCCCATTTTGAATGGAGAGAACTCAAAAAGAAAATAAAATGGAGGAAAGATTCCCCAAGGTATGATCCCACCAGACGGGAGATAGATGAGAGCGTTGTTTTTCTCTCTGTTTTACATCAACCCCATATATCATGCATGGTTACCCTTGCGCTCTTCTCTCTTCAATATTCGTTACCGCAGGCAGCTCCCATTTGCCTCGTCCACTAGTGTCTCCACTTAGAAAACTAGAGTATTTCCTTGATAAGATGATAAGATAACGATATGGCACACACACTCTCTCTCTTTACAAGAAACTTTGTGATAATATTTCAAGCAAAATTATCACACCAAAAGTAACTAAGCAAAAGGCAAACAAATGTCGACAAGTTTCTTTTGTAATCCCTAGCCAGCCGTCTGTATTTTTTTTTGTCTTGGTGAAGGAATGAATGCAGGTAATTAATGTCAAATTGAGGCTCAATTCTGTGACACGAGAGGATTCTAATGTGTGTAATATTCTAGCACAAAAAATACACACAGTATATCCCTTCAAGCGACAATGTTGTATGCTCACGTTTCTTCTTCTAAACATACATGTATGCACAGTCATTATTAAAGAGAACTATAAGGACAAGGCAAAAAGTCTGAAGGCGAGTCTTCTGCATAAAAGACTGAAAACAAGAAAATTTGTAATAAAAGGTGGAAAGAATAGGAGATACATATAAGATTTCAATTATTACCCACTTTCCAAGAAGAAGCCTGTCTAAAAAGGGTCGATGTGTGATGTGCTGATGATGAAGGAGTGTATGAAAATTGATGTTGAACCAACCTCGAGACAACTCTTTCATATCGTGGCAGTCATCATGATTCCTATTATGTGCAGTCTAGTGAAATGAGACGAGAGTCTGCAGACGGACATAATATTCCTTTTTAATGTACATATATTCTGCACAGATATGACTTGTATCGGGGGAGAGTTGAGTTGGCGGAATTTTGTTTCGTGTTACAGGATAAGGAGCGGCTTGAGAAGATGCTTAGAATTTGATTTTGAATGAAGCTTTGACATTTGAGAAATATATGCTGATGTCTGATTTTCAGTTTTGTCCAGTTTTTTTATAAATACGTCCTGAGAAGCGTCTACCCGTGTTTTATGATTGGGAATGTGCAAAACTAATGAAATTTTTTACTTCGTGTAGTTCTTCATCATTCTCCACTTGAATCTTTTCTTTGTCACGAACATCATGTGCAGAATTAAACAAGCTAGTATGGGATCGCTACTATATGTGAAGTTCAGATGAATAAAGAATCCTTTTATATTTCCAATTTTTTACGGAGATCTTTGAAGATAAAAAAATTGCTCGGGTTGCTCACATATTCTTGTATCGGATGCTGTTCGCTTTGATCACAGCTTTCAAGAAAAAATCACGTTTTCCCGACCCTCCTCATCCCTACTGGTAGTACATTATTATGGAAAAAATATTAATGTCTGTATAAATTGGATTTTTGTGGGAATTTTTTTCTCGAATTTATGAAGCCGAATAAGTTAACTAGTATTAAATTTTTGTCGAAGCATATATGTATATCTGAAGTGTGTCAAATTTACAAATCCAAAACTTTTGATGGCGTTTTCCTTTGCTACTTTTTTTCAACAAAATGAAGTTTAAATATGCAACATCACACTATTCCAGAAGAAACCAGATAAGTCTTGTTCATGCCATGTTTTTCCCTCTCCTGTCTTTTTATTTATTGACACATGCCATTACTCACAGTTAATGTTGTGTTACAGTGGGGGTGTTTCAATTTTGGAAATATGTTCCATAGACTAAAAGCCACCATCGCCACTAATGAGGAAAAAGTGAAATCCTGATAACGGCAAACTGAAAGCTACAAATACATCTCTTATTACGAAATAGAGGATCATTATTGGTCCACCCACCGAGAAACTTTTTCTCACCAGGCTTTTTCCCTTCTCCCCTCTTATCAGATCAGTCAATCAGTCAAAACAAGAGGGAAAATGAATTCTTCCCAGAAACTCTTACACGCCAAGTAACAAAGAACAAAATAGCGTTCCAGACTTGTGGAATGTGTAATGCGGATATCAAATGTCATTTATATGAGGGGAATGATGACAGTGAGTGAGTTAATGAGCAGCATCTCATTTTACACATTGACTTGACATCCCTCTCTCACAGAGAACAATGCCACTACAATGGAGGCACGGAGGCAGATGGAGGAGGAAAACTGTTACTTGTTGTCTTTGAAAGAAAATATCCAGAGGAGACGTGAGCCTCCACATGAGAATATTTGACAAGTGACAATGAATGATATCCTTGTTGAATATTGCATTGAGCACTTGCATGTAAAAATTCCCTTAAGAGTTTTTCTATGACTAGAAAAGTAATATGGTACACTTCCAAATGTTCGAAAACATGTAACCTATCATGCATGCTTTTTCACCCAGACTGGTTTCCAAACGCCACACGAATTTATGTACATGTAAACGAGCAATCTATTGATTCCTTTGCACGTTATTGTGTCACGTAAAAGCGATATCAGTAACTTTTTTCTAGCCAGAGTGCCTACACACTAAAAATGGGTATTACTCCCACGTCCACTTTTGACTTTTCCGTGTCATATGGAAATTTCATAAGGATAAATATATGCATATGTAATATTACCTTTAGTTTACTCATATGAAATATGCACCTACTAATGACAAACAAATAAATTGCGGGTGCTGAAAAAGTCAAGATAAAAAATGCCCTTTTAACGAGTTTCATATTTTTACTTACCAGTGTGAATGCACCCTTTTGCTCCATGTTTTAATCAATTTGTTGACGGAATGCGGAAAATATATTTTTATTTTCTCTTTCTTTGCTTTTTCAACTTTCACAGATAAAAAGAGACTATATAGATAAATCCACGTATAATTCTCAGGACAAGTGTTTGCGCACAAAGTGAATGAATGCACAGAACCGCATACAAAAACTGTCGGTTTATCACCTTCCCCTTTTTCCTCCTTTGTTCTTTTTTCGTTTTTTCTTCTTGTCAAAAGATTTCCACTGCACGAACGTAGAGCGGAGTGTTTTTTAAGCAAAAACAAAGTTGTTTTGTCCGGAGACTAAAGCGTCAACACCACGCGCACAACAAAGTAAACCAGTTGTTTTGAGTCTGGAGAACTTCCGTTTTACTTCTTACTTGTCCTTTATTCCTTGGAAATGTGCAGGTATTTTGATCTCTGAGAATTGGCTGTGTCTTTATGTACAAAAATAATCCCTTTTCCTGTTTAAAAGGAAAAATAAATGCTTATCACTTTTTCTCCCCTCAACTCACTTTACAATTTTTCCCAAGAGTTCCCTTTTCAAATAAACTACAAAAGTTAAACACTCGTCTGTAATGTCAGTCAAACTATGTTACACAACAAGTTCAGGATGTGATTCTCTTTTTTGATTAAATGTCACCAAATCCTCTAATTATTTAAATGAGGGCGGTAATTCCTCTCAACAACTCTTCCCCAACTTCTTACACAAAAATGTGGGTAATTTCCTCCCCTTAAAAAATATAAACTTATTTACTCCGGAAAAACTCCCAATTTCTCAACCCGCATATAACTCTCTAGACAAGTTGACTTTTCCCTGTCACCAGAAAAACCTTTAAAATTGAAAAAAGACAAAAAACTTGCTTTACAGGAAGTACCCAAAAAATGATCTCTTTAGCTTTTCAACTTTTTCTTCTTCCTTTTTACTCAATCTAAACTTTATCGCATATTCTCTCTCTCACAGTGTGTGTGTATGTTGCTCCTTCTCAAGTCAGATGAGGAATGACACAAGTTCACTCAAAACATGCTATCCACACTTTTCCTCACATACACACAAGTCAGTTCGTGCCCTGCATTCTCATATCCCAGGTATGGTCGCGCAACAAGCCTAAGCTTTGTACCACTGACTCCTTGCCAGTTCACTCTTATACATAACATTCTTTTTTTTATTTACCAATGTAATACTAAACGGGGATTCTTTATAGTCAACATAACTCTATGCATCCCTACCTTTAGCACTTTCTGTATATTTGCCTTTTTTTCTCTCACTGGTGGTAAATGAGTTATACCCAAAATCCTCGTATCGATATGTGTGCACTCTCTGCAGAAAGAGAATTCTTCATTTTTTTTTCTTCTCAAGACGTCCATATTCCATCCCATTCTTGGGAATTGACTCATGGCACGGAATAATAGGGAGTTTTTTATAAGAAAAAAAAATTGTCCAGTCCACTACTCCGCATTATATATTTTTTTCAGAGCAACAGTGAGTAAGCGGTGGTGGAGGAGGCGAGAGATGGATTGTAAGTTCCTTTTTGGGTATATATCCATATATGTATGACATATCTAATGCTTTGTAATATGCCGACAGAAAGTTTAAAAAGTTTTTCTCATATATTCCTTCCTTTTCTTACGGGATATTACATCAAATGCGGTTTTTCTCCTCAAGCATGGAATGCCTGTTTCTGACTTGAATATAAAAAATATTCTTAATACTTTAGTCCATGAAAGACTTGATGTTTTCCAAGTGAAGTAAACACTATGCCGGTAGTTCTTCAATGTTTCAATCTAAAACTTTAAGAAAACAGAGAGGGACCACCACTGCGAAAAATCTAACACTTGACGAGAGACTCATCAAAAGGTAGAAAACTCAAGAAAAATAAAATTATTACTTTGTTGAATATTTTCTTTTCCAACCACCTGCCTATCGCTGGGTGGAAAGCTTGGACTTTTTTACATGTTGTAAAAGAATGTCGGGGTTTTAATCTTAAAATATTTCGCTACCCACACACCAACAAAAAGTTTGATATACCTAAATAAGCAAATGAATATAAAAAAATGGAGAAAAAAATTTGCATGTGTGATTACACTCTGTTGATGAATGTGCTTGATACACCATGCCAATCTCTTTTATTACGTTTTTACCACAACATATATATATACACACACACATTGAGAATTGGGAATATTATGCTCCAGCAAAACTGGTTTTTGTCAAAGTTAAATAAAAAAAGAATCATGAGATCATCCTCCGTCTTCATCATCATCTTACGACAGGATGATGATGAGTTGTACTTATCTTGAAAATTGGCAAGCATCATAGAACTCAGTGAATTTTCATCTGAAGACGAAATTTTGTACCTATTCAACTACGCACATTTATTCATAAACATTTCACATACTTGCACATTTTCATCCGTGATCATCTCCATCATCAAATTTTCCCAAGAAGAAAAAGGTGGAGAGTGTAGATTTTTTTACTTCATTCTTTAGAATTTCCCTGCCTTGCCACCATCCCGCATATTTTTACGGCGCGTATTCCTTTTAATAGTAAATCTTTTAGAGATCANCCTGCCTTGCCACCATCCCGCATATTTTTACGGCGCGTAATCCTTTTAATAGTAAATCTTTTAGAGATCACTCAAGTGCAACATTGTAAACAAAAACAAGTGGATAATATCACGTCTCCGGTTCGCACAGAACGTGAATCCATTTAATTTATTACATTTTCCCTCTTATATTCTCGCAGCTATATAATATCCTTTCTTGAGAACATTCCCATATGTACAATATTTCGAGACAATGTCCCATTATCATTATATGATTCAACTCCTCCAAAAAAAGGTCAGCCCTGTGCCGAATAAGGTCAAAAAAGGAAACCCTTCTTTGAGAAGGTGAACACGATCTTCAACAAAAATCCCCTTGTTTCTCTTCCCTTCCCACCTCTATATAGACAAACTCAACAATCTGAAGAATAAAAAAATAGCCAGAGAGAGAGAGAGCAAGAGATCCTTTTAATAATCGTACCGAGATCACCAAACCAGTCATTCTTTTTTTTCTAAAGCTTTTGGAAGATGGAGAGAAAAAAGTCAGATTGCAGGTGTCGTCACCTTGCTCCATGTCATACCTTAAGGCATTGTGGTACCTTGTGCAGATGCTCCTTTTTCCATATAGTTTCCTTTTTTCTCTCCACATATGTAACATAATAGGCACACATTACCTCCTCTACATGGTCATATGTGTTTCTGCCTTGTGCCTTCTGCATCATCTTTGATGCGAGAAGAGAAGGAAAAAAACGAATCTTCTTCAGACGTGTACTGCAGTATTTTTGCTCTTTTAAAAAAATGGATTTTCTCTCTCGCCCTCACTCTCCAAAAACAAGGAGATGGAAAAGAGGAGATATATATAAAGAATGAGAGAAGAGCTCCTACCTAGAACGTTTTTTAACATTTTCCCATCCAGCCTAACTACATGCGTTAAGCTTTCCAAAGCACTTGTGTGTGTGTCTGTGCATTAGCGTGTTCCTCACAAAAGACGCATTTCATCATGAAGAGCAGGATTGAGGAATACATCTATTTAATAACAGGAAAATGCTTTCCCTCAAATATATTATGCACAGAGAGGAAAAGTACATCCTTATTTTTCTCTTCTTTACCTTCGTCAGCTCTGTAATAAGTCAAAAAGGGAAATAACCGTACAACTATTACAGCTAAAGGGACAACGGAAAGCATTCTACATGTTTTCTCCACTGTTTCTCTTTCTATGGTGCAGTTTCGATCAAAAGTCACTTTTAAACATGAGCTTCACAAAACGTATACCTTTTTTAAACATGGTACATCTTTAGAAAACAGCCATTTTGCGGTGGTTCAGAAAAGGAAGAAAACGTTCCTTTATATTCTTTTTTCCTCTTGGAAAACGGGCTCCAATGTGGGAATGGCTTTTTTCAAAGATTATATGCATGAGATGGAAAAGTTCGGAGTGTACACAATAGGAAACGATTTTATACAAAAATATATATATTTTTCTCCTTCGTGGGTGGTTGGAAGTGTTCTCTAATGAAATGGAGAAAGCCAACTGAGCCTTGGTGAGTTTGTCGATATGAGTTATATACTCGGCGAGGGAATTACAGAAAGAGAATTTTTTTCAAGAGGGGAAGCTCAGCCATGATCGTGATCATCATCAAAGTAGAGGAGAGAACAAGATAGTGAGCGTGTAATTTGAAGAGGAAGAAAAAACTGGAAGACAATGGATGATATGTGCACACTCCAGGATACTAACTTGTCTTACAAAGGCTATTCCACTAGATGATAAAAGATATGTTCTCCTCTTGTTCCACTCTGAAACCACATTGCTGGAGTTGAGTAATTCCTAAAGGGTGTTTTTTCTTCTCCTTACAGCTGCAATATGTTTTTACTGACGTGTTCTAGAGAAAGCTCAAAGTGGGTATGCATCCCAATGCAGAAATTTTTTCCCTAGGAATTTACTTGAATACCATTTCCTTTCAAATTTTCTCCAGAAAAATGAAAACAATCGAAAAGCAACACCCACAAAAATTTACGTTTGCTTTTATTTTTTTGCCAATTTACCAATATTTTCTTTTTCAAAATGACATCACACTGGATGGGAAAATATTCATTCGTTTCTGAATGTATATAGGTTTTGTACAAGGGGAGGTCAAAATGGAGGCAATTTACCCTCCAGTGTATATCATTCTGGATGCATAGCAGCTTGTTTATTGTGTTTTCTCGCAATTTTCTCCGCTTCATGATCCAGCCTAGGAGAGTGTGGAAAAAGGGAAAGTATGCATAAAATAGGAGTGGAGCTAGTGGCACGAGTAAATTGTAGTGTAAATAAACACAGAGAATGGGAGAGGAAATGCTCAATGTAGCAAAAAAAAGGAAAATAGAGGAGGGAAATGTGATGTGTGTAAAACTATGTGTAAAACTATTTTTTCCCAAGGAGCCAGCCATCCTCTGTGAGTGGGTTTCGTGTGAGGGAGCTCATTCCACGCGCCACTTTTTCCCCCCGCACACCGCATATCATATACCTTCCACAAGGATATCCCCACTTGTACCACCACCAGTTTTAGAAAAACCTAGTCAAAGTAAAAGTGTCGAAATCGCAAAAAAGAGAAAGTAAGAGAGAGAGAGAGAAAAAAAAGAAACGAGCTGTTTGTTACTTTTCCTTTTCTTCCCAGGGAACATAACATGGCTAAATGGAAAAGTTACGTAGTTGTAAAAAAAGACTCGTCTTCCTCAAAAAGTCACCCTTGCATTCATTCCCTCTTTTTAAAAGTGTAAGTGCATTGCTTACTGAGTCCAGCAAAGTGAGGCATCATTACAAACATAAAAAAAGCCAAGTAGATGTATGCTTTCTTTTTTGCCAATCATTTCTCTACAATTTTCCCCCCTCTTTTTGGACTTTTTCTTGGTACGTCTTCTTTCGTGGTTGTGACGAATTCTTTCCGCTTATCCTCCTCGAGGTAAGTTGACACCAGCGGTGATGATGGTGACGGGGACGCTAGTGGTCTTGGTGGTATGGTGTCGGAGAAAACTGGTCTACTCTCTGGCATTTTTTTCGACACTTCTTCCTCCAAAAAAAGTTTCTCTCTCATTCTTTTGCTCTATATGAAACTGAAGCCAAACTACAGAGAGAGAAAAAAAGTTTGAGAGAAAAAGTCGAGTCTTTTCATTGCAGAGAGGTTTTTGCAGAAATAGAGAGAAAAAGTTTTCCTTACAGTTCACTCCACACATGGAGGAAATATATGCTTGAGTAGGGAAGGATATGTATAAGATGCATTTCTACAGCTTCATTTAATTTTGACCTGGACCCCTTCTGGTTATTTTTTAGGATGGACTGGACTCACTCCACATGCAAGACGAGATGATCACATTAAGGGAAAAAGTAAGTCCGACTTGGATCTAATGAAATGCTTCGCCCACACACTCTCTGCTTTTTCCTCTTTTGAAATAATAATCAGCACAGAAAAAGAGAAAAGTTGAGAAGTGACCGCAGACGAGTATTAAGGGAAGCAGTCAGCATGATAATAAGGAAGGGACCAGATTGCACAAAAAAGCAAGTGTTCAACATTTGGAATCTTTTTTGAGGCTTCCTCTTCACTCCATTGTTTCCATTTGTGTGGGCACATTTAAGATTGAAAGTGCAAGCTGTGAGGTGGTATGTATATTTGATGAATAAACAAAAGTGAATAAAGCATGAGCGGCGATTCTTTAGCAAAAAAAAGTTTTTTTTTATTCAAAGCCAGTCACAGCGTCCTTTTTTTATTAAGATGATTTTCGTGTTTCATTCTTACTCCGGGATTTTTTATGTAAAAAAAAGTTCCTCTAATCTCCGTTGTTTTTATGATTATGCTTCACATTTGTATTCTCTTTTGAAGAAATGACCTCATTGTTGATAAATAGGTACATAGTTTGGCTCGTTTTCTGGCAAATTTGAAAGAATATGATAATTTCCAAAGAGCATATTGTTCGCCCCTACGTGTGTGGTACAATGACTGGGAAACTAGGAATAATTTGCATCCAATATTACATCCATTTATAGCAGGGCGGAGTAAACTGAAAATGAAAAAGTTTGGTGATAATCGTGTAAAAATCCTGGAATAATGGAGTTCTCCTCTAGTTGCACATATTCTTCCAAAAGTTGAGCTTTTGCTGGAGGACTTAAACAAGCTAATTTTGTAGCAGGTGTGTGGAGGGAGAACTTTCTCATAAAAGAAAATGAAAGATGTATGTATCTAAAATCACAAGTGTTACTGAAAAGGGTTTCCTAACGGAAAAAACCAAATTAAGATTGTAATTTGATAAATACATTTCTTGCAAGTCCTGAGCAGGTGCTTTTTTCGGATTGTGATGTGGGTTATTAGAATTCCCATTTTTATTGACTTGACGTAATAATGTTTTCTAGAGCTAAGGGCTATTTTCTGAATTGAGTTGATCATATGCCTCTTTTAAACATAGTTTACATAATATTCATCCATAATATGATATCTCATTCGAGGAAATTTTATTCACGTTGTAGCTAGTTTATAAAAAAATCCATCGTTTTCAATTGAATATTCATTTCAAGAGAAGAAAATTTATTGCATTTTGCACAACTCACACACAACTTATGTTGAAAAGGGGTAGAGCATGCTGTCATATTTTTTCCAGGATTCTCATTTCTTCATCTGCATAACCTGACGCAATGAATACGTCTCCTACAGCTAGTTCCCCTTTTGCTCTTGATTTCTCAAGATGTTACTCTGCTATAGAGGCGAGTCTCACGTGTGGAAAAAGTGGAGCAGGGAAGAAGATTTTGCTTAAGGTTTGAATACCTAAGTACGCTTTTTTCTACTTGATGGAAAATTGATGACGAAGAGGATGTTTTTTAAAAAACGAGTTTTAACCCTCATGACTTATAGCTTTGTGACGTTTATTGGATTTTTACCAGAGTTACGACCTGTCTACCATGGGTAGGGCCGGGGTCACCTTTTTCAGCTAGAAGCGAACTCAGGTAGCAAATTCCATGAGTAACGGAATTCGGAGAAGGTTGGAGAGAAAAAAATTTAGGGAAAAATAAAGTAGGATAAATTTCCTCAGAAAATATATGAATATTCCCTATCTTTAATTAAAATACCATGTTCCAGTTAAAAGGAAAAAAGATGCATTGACGCAAGAGGAAATTATGCCAGGATGAGGTAAAGTTTCTCATAGAAAATGAAATAATCTTAGGAAATGGAAAGAAATATGGAGCAAGTCATCTGAGAACATTTGAATGAGAGGGTAATTGTCATTTTTGAACATTGAAGAAAACTAGAGAACGTAATTCCGTCCGGAAATGGGATTTACATGTATACATTTGATAATAGGGTTGGAAGCATTTTTTCTATTAAAAATGGAAATTGATTTTTTGAAACGGGTCCCCCCACAAGCAATTCCAAATTTCGCGAAAAACTTTCCTTTTAATTTGACACAAAGAAGAATCGCAATATTCAGACGAGCTTTCAAAGAAGTTTCCATATTTCCTTAAAAAATAGTAGCCATGTTTAGAATTTAGATTACTGTTCTAGTTTTCCTTTTGAGGAAGAAACTTTTACTCCAATTTCGGGCCAGCTTTGAAAAACTCCATCGATTCCCTATTGTCGTATAAATTCGCAATTTTCTTTTTACCAGAAAACAAATATCTTTATCTGTAAATGCCTTGTATATTTCGGAATACACTTGTTCATCGACAATATATCCACTTTATATAACAAGAAAAGTTTATAAATTGAAGTTTATTGTATCACCGGGAGTTTTCCGTTTTTGTTTGATTGTTCATGTGTAAACTAAAGATAGGCTTGTTTCGCTTGGGAAGAAAGGTGACAGACGGAAGTTGAGATGTATATAAAGGTCCTTCTCCTCATGTACTTATTTACCTTCAAGTAACTACAAAGCGCAATGTCATTGTCATACCAGTTTTCTCCAACTTTTTCAGGACAAAAGAAAAACAAGAAAGTTTTGGTGAATGACAGGAAACAGTCAAAGGAAGAAATGGAAGTGAAGTAAAATCCGATTGTGGATTCATTCGGGGTAGCTTGTGGATGGGAATATTTCACATGAGGATTACTTGTAAAATTTCAATTTATCAAGTTTTGAGCTGATTGTGGGGGTAATAAGCTCTTCATTTTTATAGAAAGATCGAGTTTATTTTTTAGTTGGTTATTAGCTCGCAAAAGTGTTTGAAGTGCGAGCTTATGAAATCGTCTGCGCCGTCTGTGTGTGTGTGTGTGTGTCTGTGCACATTTTATTCGCTTTTTTAACGTAAATTTGTGTTTTAAGGATCCAACAGGAATTTATGAAACGACCCGATGGGGTGTTTTACTGAGTGCGTAGGGTGTTAGATTATGTGTAAGTGGTGTACATGGGAGTGTAGGGGTGTTCTACCAAATGTATAGGATTCTTTTGTCTCAGGTCCAAACGGAACAAAGATACGACCCGATTGGGTAATCTATGAACTGAGAAATTTAAAACATCAGGAAAAAATATAGATTTTGTTTTTTAAGATTTAGCAAAAATTAACGAGTTATAGGTGATTCGTGTTTCCTTATGGGTGCATAGGGTGTTCTACTGAATGCAAAGGGTGTGCTACAGGGTGCATAAGGTGTTATATTGAGTGCATGATGTGTTCTTTTATGTGTATATGATTTTTTGTGTAAAGGTCTAAATAGAAACAAAGATACGACCCGATTGGGTGTTCTATTAACTGAGATATTTAGAACAACATGGAAAAATAAAATTTTTGATTTAATGTTTTTAGGTTAGATTGTAAGGTTAATGTTTAACGTGAGACTATCGTTCCATGATATCTTGTTAGATTGGATTGTTAGGTTAATGTTTGATGTGAGACTATCGTTTTATGATATTTTGTTAGGTTAATGTTTGATGTGAGACTATCGTTTTATGATATCTTGTTAGGTTAGATTGTTAGGTTGATGTTTAAAGTGAGATTTAAAAAAGTCCTCTTTGCGAGCTCAACTTGTTAGTCTTACCAGATTTATTTATTTGTTTTTCTTGACATTTGGGTAGTGATAGATAGTGACGTATATTCTCGACTTATTGTAGCACAATCAACGTAGTTAGTTGATTGTCGTACGTCAACTGTCCATAGTTAATTAGCAGTTTATCAATGCAAGTGCCGAAATTCCGAGAAAATAATTAACGGCCAGTCCCCACAATTTCTCGCAAGTACTTCTCCGCAAGCCCGTTCCCCCTTATTTCCATGAAATATCAATATATCCATATAAAATTACCTTCTACATCCTCTCCTGACCCTCATCTCTACCTAACTTTAGCTCCACCACAAGAATACTCTACGATCAAGATGTACCGTATAAAGAAAGGCAATAAGCAATAACAATACCACAAATCACGGTCTAACGGAAAGGGCACCCTTAACGTTAGCTATGTATATACCTGTCTTATAACAGCTACCAAATAAAAAACTGTACATTTTCTCAAGTACATCTTTTATTCCGTCCTTCTAACGAAAAAACAGATATTTTCTCAGCAAGGTACAATCATTACATCCTGATCACCTATCACCTGTGCTATTTATCGTTTTAGAAAAATATACACATCCTAACGTTACCGTACATCAACCAGAAGATACCTTCTTTGTCTCTCTTTTTTATCTGAAAATGGTCCAGGGTGCACTTTGGAGAGATGCTTGTGTCTCGTTTTGTACCTTTTATTACTGAATCCTCCAAGTGCATCCAGGGCGTGAGTAATCCACCCAACTCCTTTGAACAGTTTGAACAGCCAAGCAGACTAAAATTCAGTGGAGCACGTCGTGTCCAAAACCAAAATGGATTTTTCCTCTCTCCACTTAAACCTCATCAATTCCTTGTTTACGTCTTCAACTCACTTGTTCCTTTTTTTAAAAAAAAACCTTCTTGAAAATAATCTTGAAAGACGGGAGATCCACAAAACAAAAACAAAGCTTTTATTCTTCTCCCTTTTCCATTTTAAAGGATAGTCAAGCATTAGATTTTCCAGTGTCCAGCAGAGATGCCAACATCTATTCTCGCAAAGTAGCCCACTATGATTATTACTAAAGCGGACAAGGACAAAGGCCATGTGATTCTGAGAATGACAATGCTATTTTTTACTTTGCTTTTAACCATCCCACGCTCAACATAGGAGTAGAATTTTCGAATGCACACATGCCTAAAAAAGAAAGCTGCATGGAGGCTAAACTATGTTGAAGGATTTGAGAGAGATCATGAAAAGTTTGTCATTGTTTAAAAATAAAGTTGAATTCATGTAAAATGCACAAGTTTTATAGGAGGATGAGACCAACCTTCTTTTTCCTAAGGAAAGAGGGGATTTACCCTGAAGTTTGACCAATTTCAGAACATTTCGTCCCGTCAACTTTCCTTACTTTTAGAAAAGCCCCTAACAGCTTGCTACATGACTTGAGAGAGAGAGAGAGCAAGATACCTAAATAAAAAGCTTTGCCTTGTATGGAAAGATACTCTTGAAGGATGGGGAATGTGCACTTTTTATTATTTCAGATGGTTTTTGGATGGATATAGATGAATAGTCAGAGGGAGAAGGAAAAATCCACTTTTTTCCTCACCACTTCCTCCAACTATTGTAGAATTCTGGACAAATCCAACAGTGCCTGCCTCCCAATGCCCTTCCAGTAGACTTTTTCTGAAATGGCATGGCCCAACTATCGTTGTTAGTCTAGTTGAATGGATTTTCCTTACAATATTGATAACCTATAACATATCTCGGATCAAGTGGAACGAGAATGGGGAGAAGATAATAGGAACGGGATACGGATGACTGGTTGCACAAAGACGGATCACATAATACATCTTGTCCAGATCCAATACGATAAGGGAATAGAAAAGAAAGGTTTATACGACTCCCAATAAAATGGCAGCTGCTAGAAGCAAGAATGAAAATTTCCCTGGATATTGTCCCTTTTGCTCTAGTCATCCATAAAATATTCAGGACAGATGGACTCAAAGTTGGGCTGTATAAATGGAGAGAGAAAAGTGTCTGGGGTGAACTTGATCGCAATATTGAAGCTGTTGTTTCCAGTTGAAAGTGAGAAATAATGATGATCATATCATAATGATAAAGAAGGAAGATATGACTACACGACGACAAGTTATATTATATGAGTATAGTATATGCTTCTCCCTAGAAAATTTATACCAATGAGAGTGGGTGCGTAGAGGGAAGGATAGATTTCGAGATCAGATCTGAGGATGAGGAAATTTACACTAAATTTGCATTATGCATCCCTATTCAAATGGGGTCTATGTTAGCAAGTGTATGGTTTTTGGTACAAGAGCGGAGGCGTTGAAGGGAATTCTGGTGCTACTGATGATAGTGATAACACACGAAGACACTTACCCGAGGATTTTTTTTCACTTGATCCAATGCTTTTGTTCTCCAGGTTCATTTTCCCATGTGGAGAGAAAGAAGCTTTTACAAAGTCTCGAGAATCAATCCTTCCTATACAGAGGAATCATTATAGACTCTATAATCTCGACTGGGACCACGACACACTTTTTCACGGACATTTTATCGAGATTTTTTTGTGTGGAGTAAGAGAAAACTTGTTTAAAAAAAGTTTCCTCTCTAGTAACGAGCAGAGTTTGGTATGATATACGATATATACTAGAGAAGTGGAGGGGTATGGGTCTTTTATGCATGAGAAGTGGGTCTCCACCATTAGGATAATACTTTTCACTGGATATTTTAAAAGATACACAGAGTAGAGAGGAAGTGAGTAAGTAGAGAATGGGATGAAGGCACCAGGGTGGAAATTGGATTTTCTCACTATCTAAATGGATTAAAACTTCAGATTAAATTAGGGTGTGAAAACGGATCTCTTTGGAAAAAGGACTCGTACAGAGTTTTAAGACCTATCCGGTCAAGGGGGGGGGGGG
>JAHZNA010002081.1:0-32469 GCA_027743935.1 Sinodicranocentrus sp. ZH6
GTAGTTAGTAAAGTATAATCAAGTGGCCTTAGATACTAGTGAGATCTTTTTTTGGTCATACACCAAAATAAAGTCAGCGTCAAAAAACAACCCTGTCTTATTTACATTGTTCAGACTGTAGGAAGAGAGAAAATCGATACTTTGAAAAGAATGATTTGTTTTGCTAAAAACTTTATGTTTTACTTGGAGCAACGTGCGAAAGGGATTACGAAAATGGTTCTAGTCTTGACTACAGGCGGAGGAACTAGTACAGGAGGAGGATTTATAAGAACAAGAATTTATAATGAATTCTCAACTATAAGAATTTTATTTTATTCTCAGAAAAACAAGAAGAAACATTTTGAAATGATGTTTAAGTCATGCATTTGAAAGTAGCTAATGCATAAAAGGAGAATTGCATGTTACATCATGAAATGGGGAAATGTGCGAAAAAAGAAATTCCAAGAACATTCTCAATTCGAATAAAAAGAAAAAATGTTTTATATTTTTTTTATAGATGTTTTGGTTAAAAAGGGATTTTTTTCTTGCTAATTCGTTAATCAGCAAATAGTTTTCCGTTTTATAGCAAATATTGAGAATGTTCCACTGTCAGAGTCACAATAAGCTTTTCTGTAAATGGCTGTGCTTTTATTAATCAGAGAAAGATTCTCTGGTGAATGGAGGCTGTGAAGTTTGCTCAAAGTCAACTTGAGAGAAAGTTTCCCAGTACTCGTCTCAGCTTTTCACTTTTTAAAGGACTCTGCTCTCCTCAACGAGCGTATATATGTGTCAACAAGACTTTAAAGAGTCTTTTGTCGAGCAAAAGTGAAAAGTCGGCATGACTCTTTCTTTTACTCATAACATTACTTAATTGCACTTGACTGAAAATGCAAACAGTAAGGCCGTCAGTCAGCTGGCAGCTTGACATTACTTCCCATCATTCTTTTTGTTTTTACTCATACTACAATCCTCACCATTACCTACTCTTCTTACTCCTACTCCTACTACAATAAACGAATAAAAAGTTTATTTCTATCCTTGTACAACTCCACACGTTGCACCTCATTTTATTGGGTCAACTTCACCCATGGGAAGCTGATACAGTTGATACAGGGAGAGTATAGAAAAGTAAATAAAAATATTTTATATGACTGAGGGTATTGTGGTGCTAGTGGAGGAGAGACCAGTTGTTCCTGTATTTGTTTTTGGTGAAAGTATTATAAAAAGACTAGAGCGGCGGTGTGTTGGTACTTTTGTATGTAAAAGCCAGGCGAAGCTAGTGCCAAGGGAAATAATCGTAAATTGTTTTGTGTATTCAGTCAAGGGAACAAGACGGACATTCACTCACGTCACTTTCTTGAATATTCACTTTATGCTGTACCCTCTATATCCTCCAAATATTCTCAGTGAGAAAGCGTCCGTATCTCGCTCCACAAAAAAAGGAAACAGTACAAAAGAGTAGTTAAGAGTTACTAACCAAGTGCAACGGGGTAGTTGGGAAAGTTCTCAGAAGTTAATATTTAATGAATCTTATTCACAAAGAATGGGCAATTAGAGAGAAACGGCTCAAGTGACTACGGTTATTTCATATGCATGCGAGAGAGAAAACATAATGCACACACACACATACGCATATACTTTCTCCGCTGCTCCTCAATATACTTCCTAGGAGAATAATATACTCTGGTGGTGGTGGTGGAAGTATGGATATGTTATGAAAGGTCGAATGAAATGTTTTCCAGAGAGCATCTCAAACGCTTCTGCTCTACATCACTTCCCAACTCACTTTTTTCTGACATAATACACATGTTAGCAATTCCTTCGACCATAAACGGTAAACATATTTCAGAGGAAGGGAATGCGGTAGCGGGCATACTACGCTATTATGAAGTGTCATACTTCATGGGTTATTATTATGATTTAGGAGAACTTACCTGCTATCATTATGTTCACCTTATCTAATATTCTGTTTTTCAGACGAAGAGGATATGTTTCTCGTACAAGACCTACTCCTTGGAGGGGATCTTCGCTATCATCTCATGCAAAACGTCATGTTCCATCCGGAAGCAGTAAGAATGTAAGCTATGCGGTGTATTTAATCATCATTTCATGCTTTTCTCCTCCCATGCACCAAAACCATCGTGTTTCCTCCGACCTTTCTTCTTCCGATCAATTCTTTGTTCTCGCTTATTGTCAGGAGCTGGAGAAGCAAGTGGAGAGGGAAAGGTGTGACAATAACGCTGCTCCTTTCCTCTCCTTTTGTAAAGAAGAGTAAACATTTCATTGTTCCCTTAAAACGCTCCATGCACTCTGAGGGATTAAGCTGAGGAAAAGCATCTCCGAGAATGTTTAAAGTTGTCCTTTTCCTTACCTTTTCCCCTTTTTTCCGATAACAGCAGTTATGCTTGAAAGGAGGACAAAGGATGAGGCATTAGAATTTTTCATAGTTGCCTTTTCTCAAATTTCATGGAGGTACGTATATACCTTCCTCATTCAACTAGCATAACGCACCTGTGGTTCCATGTCATTGTTAAAAGATGTATGTATCCGTTTCCCTTATTTTCAAGAAAGAGTCCTCAGTGAGGAAAAAAATGGTAAGGAGACAGTGGAAGAAAGGAGGCTAGCTATTTGCATTAAGAATTGAAACTAGCCTAGATGAAGGTTGCACAAGCTCTCCCTTTTTGCTGTAACTGACAGGAGTGAAAGTATTCTTGGTGGAATAAGAGTGATGGTACGTTATGCATTTGAGTGTGTATGCGGCTTGTTCAAAACTCCCCGGTATAGATGCCTGTGAGGTGGAAAGATTCCTCTATGTATCATGTACACTCACGTCCGCTATTTTGTCAAGATTTAAATCATACATGTACGTCGAGTATACCTAGCTGAATGAACAATGCTGTCAAGAACTTGCCTAGCATGATTCTTCAAGTTCCTTATTGACTTTCCAATCATCGTCGTAAGAAATCCCATTGTACTAAAAAAAGGCACCTCTCACTCTCTCCACCGCTTCTCCCTCTTCATTCTCTTTTAAATCAATACTTTGTCCTAGCTTGTGATGACGATGATGATGATGACACATGTAGTGAGTCTTGTCAGATGACGGACGTCTTTTCTAGTTGTTTTTCATCTTAAAAAGCTAGTGGAATATTGAAGACTATCTTTCACTCAAATATGCCTCGAGTGGATGACACGGTCTAGCATTACACTTGGTTTTACTCATCGTCACAGCAGGGAAACGGCCCTGATTTCGTGCAAGAAATGTGTCTCCTCTCTCTTTCCTCTGTCCTTCCCATAGTTCTCATCAACAACAGGCAAACATCACGATTTGTCATGTTCCATGTGCCGCATGGCGACGGGCCTGTAGATGAACGGGTTTATTTTAACTAGACCCCGTCATGCTTGTCATTTCAAGGTATATTTGTATGCAAATACTCCGCTTGCATTGTGAACCCTTGCCGGAGGGAAATTTCCATGACAAATTCATTTATGCTCATCTTACGACCATGTGGAAATGGGTCGGTCGTCAAGATATGAAGTGAGAATGACTTGGTGGAAAAGAGAGAGGGAGAGAGGAGAAAAAAGAAAGGAAGAGAGAAACCGCTATACAAATATTTCCTCCTTCTTTGTAAACAACCCGTTTACAGTGAGCCTTGTTACAAGCCTTGTGTGTGGACAAATTTGATGCGTTTTGATATCGGCAGAATTAATTTATTTTTTGAGATGAAAAACATGAGTTTTTGAAAGACAAGGAAAAAACCTTGAGGCATAAAGTATATGAGTGTATTTGAAGAAATTACAGCGAAAGTGGTTGCAGAGAGGACGACAGAGAGAAATGCAACTCGTGGAGGAAGAACGAAAAGAGAGAGAGAGAGAGAAACGAAGAGAGTGGTTGTTGCTGTCGCCGAGTAGGAAATAAATGAAGCCCTTTTGGGAACAGGAAACAAAATGAAGCTTCACAAACGCTTGTTCTCTTTTCATATATCTGCTACAAACCAAATACTGTTTAAATTGGTTTTTACCAAAATACAAGCTTCAAGCTTTCCCAACAAAATCCACTTTTCATAGCTTGTATGTACGAGCATTCAAGAATAAAGCTGTTCATTCATATGTTTTTTTCTATACACCCATGTACAGATCATACAGTCGTCTTGTGGGGATTTAATACTTACCTGACTTGGAAAACTTTTTTCCTTCTATATAAAATAAATGGATGTTCTAATGTAGTACGTCCTTTTTCCCTTTCTCTCTCCTCTTTTCTGCTTTGGTTGTGTGGGTGAAAGTAAATTGAAATCGATTTGCTGGATTTCATAGCATGAGTCCAACGTATTACATCAATTTTGAGGAAAATCGTCAGGATCCTTTAGCACTAATTAGCACCATGCACACAGCTCCCTGTTTCTCCAATCCTTTGCAATTAAATTAGAACAGGAAGAGCCATCAAATTTCCAAAAGTGTATTTCTAGCTCCCTCATTCACGTCCGTTGGTCTCATAAAAAGTTTATAGACTGACATTTTCAAGCTTAGCAGATTCCAAATATCACCCACCCACTTCCCATCCTTTTTGTCCTTCACAGCTATAACGAAACTAATCAGAGGATATTGCTTTTTTCTCTCACTTTTTAAAATTCTTTTCACAGCTATGTGGCTGAGCTTGGACTAGCTCTTGACTATCTTCAGCAGAAGCACATTATACACAGGTAAAAATGAATCAATTTCTCCCAATTCTTTTCTCCATTAAGAGTAGTTTGCATACTGGGAATATATTTATGGGTTCAATTTAACGATGTAAAATCATAAAAATCGTAACTGGATCCATTTTGTCATTGCATTTCTGCTCGAGATTCGAGAGAGAAACTGTCTATGGTATAATATAAGAGGATATTAAAGGAAAGACTTGAAGGAAAGAAAGTCCACGATGAAATACGATGAATTAGAAATAGAGCTTTTAGGATCCATTTATGTATGAGGAGGCAGCAGGCATTGTTCGCATGAAAAATTCATCCGGCTTCATTTTACCTTGCGTTATGATGATAACGTATAAGAGAGAGTTTTGGAAAACGCATAAAAAAAGTATGAGAATGGAATATGTGGGAAAAGTGAATTAAAAAGGAGTATAGGGTTATCAGCAGAGTCTTCGGACCTATCCGGATGAAGGGGGACCTAAAAGATATTTGGCTGAAAATTTGTATTCAGGTGTACTTTAATATGAGGAAAAAGAATCCGATGAAAATTTTTCCACTTTCCACCCCAAGTGCCCAAAAATCGCCCTGGCGGGGGATAAAAATTGAAATTTCGAAGTGGGTTTTTGCCATTTTCGGGCAATTAGGTACGGAGAGTGGCCAGTTTCTCTGAAGATTCGTCTTTCTCATGCTAAAATACCCCTAAATACAAAATTTCATCAAATTCCAACCACTTTGAAATGAGCCATGGCGATTTCTGGGCTATGGGGGTGAAAATTGTCAAATTTTTCACCGGATTCGTTTTCCTCATATCGAAATACACTCGAGTACAAATTATCAGCCAAATATCTTTTAGGTCCCCCTTTATCCGGGTAGGTCCAAAGACTCTGGTTGTCAGCTTATAAGTTTATTCTGAATATATTTTACGCTATACAACAAAGAGCTCCAACTGTGAGCTTCCCTTTTGTCGTCGACTTCCAGAGTTTATATTCACTTATAATTTCTCGTGTATCGAAGTAATTATTATTCTGAAAACACTCTTTATGGGATTCCGTGAATGGAAATACTTTCATCTTGATAAAAACTAATCTAAAACGTCATTGTTGCATTTTAATTACTCTAGAGATATCAAACCTGACAATATTCTATTGGACGAAGAGGGACACGCACATTTAACGGATTTCAATGTTGCCACAAGATTGGAAGATGGGAAAGAGTATGCGTGCGCGTTGTCCGGAACGAAACCTTATATGGGTAAGTTATTAATGTACGAATGTATTTATCTGGAAGACTTTGTTGCAAAACCCTCTTCTTCCGGTGGGGCGAAGCGTGTTGATACGGAAATTATATTTTTCTATTGGTTTTTATCCTCCAGCTCCAGAGATTTTTTGCTGCTATGCAGAAGAAATTCCTGGCTACGAATACGCCGTCGACTGGTAATTCACTTGCAAGTTCTTGGGGTGGTGGGGAAGCTGCTGAATAATTTATTACAGGTGTTTTATTCGAAAAAATAACACTTGTCCCTTTCTACTCCTCTTGAACAGGTGGTCACTTGGAGTGGTCGCTTATGAGTTATGTTCTGGCCGTCGCCCTTATGAGATTCATTCCCATACTCCAAACAAAGACATAAGACAGATGTTAAAGGCAGCGCCTGAATGGCCAGTGTCTTGGCCTCCGGAATTTACCATGCTTGTTCAACAGGTAAAGTATTTTATATGATTTTTTTTTCGTGATGACGACGAAAACCAAAGGAAGGAAAGCGAGAGTAGTAGAGTACAAGTATCATCAGCATCATCATCATCATCATCATCATCATCATATGAGCAGCTTTCTTTTATAATTCAGCTACTCTTTGAACAATAATAATATGCAAAAAAATTCCCTGTAGAGAAAGAATATTTTCCATAAGTATACTTATATTAAGCATAGGCGGTTGTTTGCGGTAGCTATAAAAACCCATAATATGTACATGTTTGGATGACTGTGTTTACTTTGAAAACAAAGCTGCTTCAGCTGGATGCCTTACAAAGGATTACCACTTTGGAGTCCCTCAAAACACAGCCATACATGATGGAAATGAATTTTGAGGACATCATGGAAAAGAAAGCAGCTCCAGAGTTTGTTCCACCGGTAAAGCCAGTTTTTCTCTGATTATTTATCTTCCTCGTTTGATACGATATGATCATAGGAAAATGCTCCACTCGCTCATTAATTACACAAGACTGACTTTGGAGCTTTGTCGCTAGTGAAAGGAAAGCGTCGGTGTGTAGCCATTGACAAAATGATACGATTAAATTCTCCTAATATGCATGTACAGGTTGAGTAATAATGAGAAATTGAAGAACTGATGAAAGTGAGTCGAGCGAGTAAAGTGCTCGCTGAACACAGTCATAGATAAGTCAATAAGTCCTTTTCACAACGTCCACGCCCACTTGCATTTCCTATAGAAAAACATAATTATATCGGAGATGAGAAGGACCAAGTTAGATTCGACGATGTGAGCGTAGCTTGCTGTAATATATAAATATTTATAAAAAAACAGACCACCCATAAAAGCTATACACTGTCATGTTGCGTGCTGCCACAACAACCACAAAGTTTTTCATAGGAGAAATTTCAAACATGTAGATATTACAATGGAGGTATAATTTAGACAAGCAAAAACAACAACTAATCCCCCTTTGATTGTTGGGCCATATTGCAGAAAGGACATCTCAATTGCGACCCTACATTTGAACTGGAAGGTATGTAATCAAAATCTCATTTCCAGCTTTCTTTGAAATTAAGGCTTCACAGTTAGTTCTCCACATGCATGAATATTTATACAAAAGCTGCTTTCACTCCTTTTTGAGTGTCACTCTGTGTACACATTGTCGAAAGGAGAGACTGGGTTTCTATTGATCTTCGCTCTTCTCCATGTGAATACACTCATATTGGGTTACCACTGTGTATCCACATGAATATATCGTATATAATGCTTCTAAAAAACCGATTTCCTAGTCACTCACCTGACATTACTCATTATTAAAATACTGTCAACTTTAATACAAGCAGGAAAATATGAGGAAAGAACCCTGTTGGATTTTTCTTGTGAAAAATTTTTTTCGTGGAAAAGCAGAAAGGGTAAAATGTGTATTTATGCGTTTCTTGGGTTATCTTAACCTCCGTTCCCTTTCGTTTTTTCCCCATTAAAAGAAATGATTGTGGAGTCACGTCCCTTGCACAAGAAGAAAAAACGATTGGCGAAGCAGAGATCCCTAAGAGAGCTTCAGACTACCCCATACGGAGGAGACCAGGTAAGAGGAAAAGTTTCTTGCTCAGCACAAATCATCACGCAGATAGACTTCCATTTTCTAACAAGTAGCAAGTTGAAAAGTTGTCCACACTTTTTTGTTGTTGGTAGCTTTTCCAATTTAAAACTCTTACGTGGCTGGAACTAGCCACAAATCGCCATTTACCAATTTTTTTAGAGGAAAAGTTTGTTGAAGAATCCCGTGGCGAAGTTTTATTTTTTCAAACAAGTAGAGAATCCATTTGGGAAAAGCAATAAGTTAAAAAGATGGTCATTTTCCATATTTTACTTTCCACCGCCTGCTTGGGAAAAGGTGGAAGGCGCTCTCTAGCAAAGATTTTAAGCATTTTGTCGAAAAACCCCGAGATATTTCTCATTTCCGGAAATTTCCCGAGTTGACTTTAACTCATTTCATGGTTTGTCGACAGGTGGCTTGAAGCTGGCTTTGTATTCTATACGCGTGAATCATTACAAGACTAACTCGTCTATTTTTACAGGAACCTTCATTGGATCCATTGGCTGAAGAATTCACCACATTTAATCGGCAACGGGAGCTGGATCGTATTGAACGTGAGAGGAAGGAGTCTGAATGGGAGCAAGAATTGTTACGAGCGATGGAAGCATCTAGCACATTTTCAAGTGTAAACTCTCGAAAAGAATTTCGTCTTTCAGACTCACAACTTCCTGCAGAATGCCAAAGCCCAAATTCAGAAATTGAAAGTCCTTCATCTAGCTCATCACTAGTACATGCATCAACATCAGCGGCTTCTTCATCAGCTTACCAGTCTCACAGCAGAGCAGGTGCTAGCGGAGGTGTCTCCAGTAAAGGTCAAGAGGACAAGGATGATGATGCTGGGGGCAATGTTGATGGGAAAAAGCAAGCTTGGGCAAAACGTCGCTCTCTTACATTGCCGGAAGGGTCTAAAATATGGAAAAAGTCGTTGAAGCATTAGTGATATGATTTTTGTCTAAATTTGAATCCCTGTACCAAAATTGTGATTGATTGAGGATCAAAAACACGATTACTGCTCGGTTTTATGGTGGAATACGAAAATGACTGGAACTTTACGGAGAAAAAATACCTTTTATTAGATGATACGATTTTACGTCTATCCTTTTGTTGTTTAGAAAACGTACTTGAGACTTTCCCAATGATTTTTTTAAAATTCTATTCAAATTTACCTCAATGTATAACTAAAACTTTTAAATGTATAGTTGAACGGGTTTAAAAAGGAATATACACGTAATGGCTGTAATTATACGTAACATAATGATAATGATGCAGGATGTAATGTAATATTAGAATATTGTAAAAAGTAGCAAAATCAAGTTTTCAGAATAATAGCATTGCATGACTCTGGAAATAACTGTTATTACAGCGATAAACATACCCAGATAGTTCTTTATTCTACATTAAAGATTTACCTATACAGTATAAAGTTTTTTTTAATGAGAGAGAGAACCACACAGAGAGAAAGAGAGATCGGGACTTAACGAGTTATTATAATTAATGATTTTTCTATATCTCATGAATTTACAACATTTATCTTGATATTGGACGCGTACATGATAATTAATGTTGTGATATGATTAGATACTGTATCATTTCTATCCATATATTTATAATTAAGTAGTTTGATGACCCAGAAAAGTATTGACTTTTAAGTGTGCATGGAATCCTTTATTTTCTGAATACCTGCAAACTATATCATTGTAGAATGTGGACATGTAGACTGTCCTGATTAAAGTGAACTCTAGTAAGCCAATGAATGTATGTGTGTGTGTGCGTGTAGAGGAAAAGGTGATTCGTAAGACGATGACAACAGTAGTTTGAGGATTTAAAAAACAAATAAAAATAAAAATTAATGATAAAACGTTGTTTTGAAAATAATAAAACTTATTACAGTATCACAGACCATCTTGTGAAGAAACACTTAATGTATTTCTTCACTTCAATCATTGTCAAATCTATGCACCTAGTCGAAACGACCCAGCTATCAAATGTGATACATTTCAGGTTGATAATGAAACAAATGACGATTTATTACGTAGAAAGTTATCACCGAGATTCTATGCGTTACAAGTCTACACTATACATAATAGTATCAACATTTATATCTCCCTAGCTATTGTCTACTTAAAGTTTAATTTCATTACGGTTTATAATACTGGTTATGGTACATTGGAAAAAAAATAATTGATCTATTTTTACAGAAAACTAATAAGTCATAATAATCATGGTTATTTTCTAAATTGATATAATCACAAAAATTGTATATATTTGAATATTTTTCACACTAAAACTAATGTACATGAAACGTCATGGACAAGAAGAATTCATAAGTATTTTGACTGAGTATACATAATGGTGAGGGCTGATAGTTTTTTTGAGAGGAATTTTTTTCCTCTGCTAAATATTTACTGTATGGTAATTTCTAGTTTTTTTTGAATACACAATCTTTCAAAACTTCCCCCAACACCGGGAACACCTCATCCAAGTAATACTGTGTAATGAATAGGTAGATGATAAATTCCAATATACATTGAAATCAACGTTCCTATTCTTCCAATAGTTGATAGTGTGTCGTGTCGTGCAATACCAACTTATATTGCACTAACTTTCTCTCCAAAATTGCCAGAGCCTGATCCGCATCGAATTTCCCGAGGAGTAGTTGACCGTGTGAAAGTTCCAGGAATCGAACCTCCAGAGGAGCGTGGCGTGTCTCGAAATGTACAAATCCCGTTCATTTGATGAAGTGAACTAACTTCAGGATCAGATCGCCTGCGAAATTTTTCAATGACTACATTCAACTTTTTATTATCTCATTGTGGTTCGTTACGAGAAGTAGTGGGATTTTTAAATTTAATTTTAACATTTGAAATAGGATCTTTAGGAAAAGTTTTGCAGTTCCTTGTTGGAAAGAAAAAGTTTTCTAGATTGAGGGATAATCAAATCATTTCCAGGAAATCGCCTCTCTTGAAATATTGAACATAATTTCATTATACGTTCTGCTATTAGTTAAACTTTGGGAAACTTTAGAAAAGGCAAACTTTTTTTTCCTGATGACGTATCGAATTGTTCTAACGGAATTTCATCTGCATTTTACAAAAATGTATAAAAGAAAATTAGAGCGGATCTGGAGATGTGAATGGGTATTTTTTTCTGAGTAGCTAAAAATAAAATAGCAAATCCACTTCCCGTCATACTCATTTACACTCACCGTCTCTGAATGAGAGCCACTGCCTGGTATCCACAACGCCGGCAGCAAGAGATAATCTGACATGAGCAGGAGCAGCAACTAAGTTTTTGGCAGCAGGGCGGTAGTCGGGAAGTCAGAATTCGATGAAATGCTGCTCGAAACTCTGAGTTGAAAATTGAGTATATTATTGGATTGAAAGCTGAATTTGAGTAGCCCAACCAAGTGAGGATCTGGAAATGAAACAAGAGAACAATGTTAACAGAGATCTTTGATGAACATGAAGTGTTTAGAGGAGGAGTCAAGAATCTAATGGTTTTTTTAATAAAGAGAGAGAGAAAAAAATCTCTGTCCACCAGCCTTCATGTAGGACATACCTTAAACGACGTGATAGAGATGCAAGTCTTGCAGTACGCAGCGATAATATTTGCGCAAAAGAAAGGGACCCAGCAGACGAGAAAAACTCCCATGATCACACCCACAGTTACAGCAGCTTTATGATCGGAAACCTAGAATGTAAAAATATGCAGAAATAATGAATAGAAGACAAGAGGAGACACACTTTGTGAGTGTAGTCTAATGAAAATCCACATTATCAACGCATCAGAGATAAAAGGGGAACAAGGACGTTGATGATATTACAGAGGTTTGGTGTTTTTGGATGTTCAAACTATTATTTTTAGGCTTCCAGCCGAGAAATTTTGAATTCCGATGAAGTCAACGACGTAGAAATAATTGTAGAGTTTCACGTAGAGATTTTTAAGAATTAAAATATGGCCGAAGGTCACAGCAAGCTTGAGATAGTTACAGGAAAACAAGCTGGTGATGGTGGCAGTTTGGAGGCTCCAAGGTTTTTACGTGGGCACATAGACACACTTATATACTCACACATCCAAGGGTAAATACAATTTTCGAGAAAATCTAAATGCTCACTGGGGCATTTCATCATTGCGGCGTGTTCCATCATGATAATAAATAGATTTCGAATATATAACATAACAACCTGATAGGAGGATGATGGATGTGGAGCTGATGGCCTGGATTCACCACATCTTGGTGGGGGCCTTGTCACCGCTTTGATGTTTTTGACGTGCTTCCTGGCGTAAAGGTAAAGACGGCAGTAGATGCCAACCATTAAAACACACGGCAGGTAGAATGAGACGCATGAGGAGACAACAGCATAAGTTGGACTCAGGTCCAGAGCACAAGTTGGAAGTTCTGGCTCGTTAATGTCCGGCGGCTGTTCTGGGTTATCGGCTCGGTGAAGGTCCAAAGAAATGGGTACAAAAGAAATCAAAGCGGCCAAGATCCACACGACAGCAATTACACCCAGAATGCTTCTTTTGTTCACCCACCGACCATAGCGAAGTGGATCTTTGATATGCACATATCGGTCCAAAGATATTGCTGCCAGGTTGAGGATAGATGCCTACGTGTAATAATAACAAGTACAACTGGATCAGCATTCAATTTTATGTCTCTGTACTTGGGTGGAATATTATGAAACGATCATGGGATGGAAAAGAGGCATCCCACTGTTTCACAAGAAATCTCTCCCCACCGCAGAGGAGAAGAATGAGTGAGTTGGCGGAAAATAGACACACACTTAAAATCTTGCGTTCCCGCAAAAGATACAGAGAAAGTGCATTTCATCATTTTGTATAAGACGAGCGTGGTTTGTATATGTATATGAGTTAATAAGAAATTTACCCAAGTTTAATTTATTTAGCTCAACGAAATGTGCAAAAGCTGTTGAGTAATACTTCCAACACATCATTATCATCTAGTCGAGATTTACTGATGTAATCTTCTTACTGGAAATATCATCTAGCTTTACACCAGCTCTGTTTGAGTGGTGACATGAAAGGATTTGAGGGAAACACACTTGAAATATGAATCCTTCACCGCGAGGCTAAGCTTATACGCTGACCCCGCTCTAATATGATATATGAATTGAGAAAATTAATTCTCAGAAATGTTATTAGGATGGCAAAAAATCTCATCAGCTCTAAGTCTATCGCTTGGCTAATAACTTGCTTAGCTCTTGTTTAAATGGTAATTTAGCTCATGTTTTCCGATTCATTTTCAACTACTTAAATGACATTTGAGCCAAAAACGGGAAACTGAACAACGCTCCACCGAAAGCTGAGTTGAGTTATAGAAAACCTACTGCTGTGAGGAGAGGAACGGAATTAATTAGGATTAAGCTTGTTCCTACCAGAGCAGGTCAACTTTCTTCCATTTCAACTCTCATTTCACGCAAATCCAGTTATTACTTGAAGTTAAAAAAGGAGAGCAACTAGCCCAGAATGAAGCAAGTCAAATGCAGAGCTTTCAACGCGAAAAATGTCCATTCCATTTGTAATTTCCATTTTGGAAGGGAGAGCTAATGAAAGGATTTTCTAAAGTGCTTTTAACTTAAGACTTGGCATAAATGTAGTAATGCGTTGACGACTCTGCTTCATTTTTAAATAATCAGAATCACTGCATATTTTAGAGCATGAGGTGAGAGGCTAGAGGCAATTCATGAGATGGCGGTGAATTCATTTTTTTTACAATAAATTAATTTACATTCACTTTGACGAGAGGAGGAACAGACACATACGGAGTCCCTCTTGAAACTTTTTCCTTGACTCTTGATGACGTCTTGTTGGAAGAATTTTGGTGTAGATATGCATTCATAATGTATAATAGTTACTTGAAATTTATTTATGCCACTGCGTACCCTTAACTTACAGTTGAGCAAAGGCTTGCTCAAAATCCCCTCCCAACTTTCTCCCTACAAGTATTCTTGGCCGAGATTAGATTACATCAGAAGGGAGAACTTGGGAAAAAAGTTTTTAAAACTAAATTACCATAAAAAGCTTGAACTGAGAGGACATTTCTGACCGAGTTGCTTTCCCAGTCAACTGTGACTTGTTGCCAGACGATGTAGACTTTTACTGCGTTTTCACTAGTCGATTTAGAATTTGTTCGTGGAATGATCCTGAACTCTCCTTTTCTGGTTGATTTTCTCGACAAAATTAAAACTGAATATTCAAAAGAACATTCACAAGCATACACTTGATCACCTTTACATAGGCGTATAAGAAAATATTACATTGTAATTTTGCAAAAGGAATGAAAATGATAAGAGAATATATAAAACAATCAGCTATTCCCAACTGGCTACAAGGAAAATTAAGGAAAGCCACCTGGGAACCTATTAGGTTGGTACAGACAGCATGTTTCCTCTAATTTCCTACAAATTTCCCATACGTTTTGCCCAATCATAAAGTATAGCCACAACTACCTCAACTACTTCAAAGCACAATAATAATGGAAAAATCTTGGCGGAGGAGAGAAACTCAACACTGAAAATCCGCCTCATTTATTTCACAAGGAAGCTGACGGCTTAATCAATATATTAATGAAAATGGGATAAGAAAATGACAGCGGCACAACAACAATTTATTCTGCATAATATTATGAAAGCTGACGGAATTAATCATGAGAAGGTACATCATCCTCGTCCTTTTTTCTTCCTTTTTAAGCTGTTATATTGTGGCTCTTTGTAGTGGATGGCTCATTTCTTTCAAAAAGTTTGCTACTTTAAGAGCATGATTGAGGTTGTTTATACTCAACCTTTTTGCAGTGTTTTGTATTGTTATAAAAAGCTTTATAATAATTTTCATTTTCTTCCCTTCTTCGTACTTTCGCTTGAAGTCAAACTCCCCTTTTTTTATCTATCGCTCTTTTCTCTCTCCCTTCTCATGTTCTCACCTACTCATATGACGCTTTCTTCATCCTCTTATCCACTTGAAGAAATGTAAATTGAATGCTTTGCCATTATACCGCACATTTATATTATAAAAGTTTCTAAATTCCATCTCGCCCTTTTTCACTTTAGTCACTGACAACTTAGCTGGGAGGTGGGCTTGACTAAAGACGAAAAAAATAAGGAAAGCGGATTCTCGATTGTTAGAGTTAATCAGAGAGAGAGGGAAAGAGATAGAGAAAAGTTGGAGAAAGAATGCAAGATTAATAAAGTTGTTGAGAGGGTTGGGATGATAAATGCTTGTCTGGTGGCCTATAAAAGTATGTGAATGCGTGATTGGGGGAAAAGATGAATGGTATGAATACAGATATTTTCACAGACAGAATAAGCGGAATAAGTTACAGTTATTCTTGTTCTAACCACTCCTTTTAGCTTCGTTGAAGATGTGTATTTTACGCGATTTAACGTGTTTGAAATAATTCAAGATTTTAATCCGTAAAAATAGGGTGAATGCTCTCTACCGGTGCAGAGGTTATCATAGAAAAAAATGAATACAGACTAACGTCGACTTTATTCGCTATCAAAATGTCACAATGGATAGCCAATTCCCGTGAAAATCGCTACTCCTGTGGAATATCAGGAAAAAAGGAATTGGCAAGTAATCTGACATGACTTCGAACCTTATACAGATGCACAGTAGCCAATGCATTCAACGCTCCAAAAAAAGTTATTGTTAGGTTCAAGTGTCGGAAACAAGCGCGTGTATTGTAAGCGAAAAAACTTTTGTGAAGCATCGACTTGTAAAATTTCCGTCAGTCTTGGAAGACGTGTTCTGGCTAAAGAGAAGTTGAAGCAGAAGCTGCCAAACGTGCTAGAAAGTAAGCTCTGCATTCTGTGGTGTCAGCTTGAAAGGGTGCCACTATGTATCCCCCAAAGATACATGTCAGATCGCTAACATTTTTTTTCTCCAAAAGAAACCTCGTCTTTTACGTTGATAGTTTTCACTGTGGAAATGCAACTCGGGGACTTCATCTCTTCCAATGTGAATCCTTATCGTGAAGGGAAAATGCACAAGTGACACATGACACTTTGTTCTGTCCGGACGTTGTCGTTTATTTCCCTTGAAAATATTTTCATACAGATGCACCCCAAAAGGCCAAAGTGAGATCATTAAATTGAGCACAATTTTCCAGTTTGAATCAAATCTAGTTACTAGGGCAGGTTTTTTCGCCGAAAATAAAATCCTCCAGAGAATGTAGTGACCTCGCTGGAAAAGGGTTATCAGATCAACAATAAAAAAAGTAGAATGCTCACACAAAGACCACACGGTGATTTTCCATCTCAATCCCAATTTGAAACTAATATACGGATGGTTTGAAAAGCGGTTTCAATAACGACCCTCCAAACTCATCGTCAGCTTAGGTAACTTTTTCGTAGTAATATAGTCTGTTTTTTTCAATCTGCAGTTAATGGCTCTCTTTCATGTGGACAAATTCTTTCAATTACTTTCAACGTTTTGAACAAGCTTCACGCTGAAAACATCCACTATTCTAGGACATGTTTCATCTCACCGTTAACAAAAGAAGAGAAAACGAGAAAAAACTTTCCCTTTCGTCGTTCTCCGTTATAGGAGTGTGTTTTGGTAAGGTAGGTTGGAAAATATGAATTCTCCACCAACAATTCATGTTTTTGTGGATTGCTTGATCATCAAGCCATTTAAAGCGTAGTTTTTGTTGAGAGGAAAGGATGTCACAAAGAGTAAGTGAACATATGTATTTCTCCCACTTCTCCCCTTTTTAGCTTTGTTGCTATCAATTTCATCAAGCTTTAGTTCTCATCTCCTCATCCTATTTCTCTGACTCGCTTTTCTTTTCAAACATTTTCTCTCTCCTTTTGGCATCTTCCCGTCGTCTCCCCTATCTAACGAAGATGGTGAATCAATGAGCATGTGAATGAGTGAAAGTTGAAAGAAAAGAAAACGAAGTGGGGGATTCCTCTGCTTACGGGGAAATGAAACTTTTCTCCTACTTTAAAAAACAAACCTAAAACTGTACACTAACTCTTTCCGACATAACTGGAGAAAAGGAGAAAACGCATGCATTCCATTTGTCCACTATGCCATGCTCAACTTTCCAGTTGTGTTCATTCTTGTATGCATTCAATATCTGGGCTTTCCTCGACGCTCACATCAAAATCCGATGGAAATGTATTAAAAGTTTGAAAGGAATGGATTCACTCGACGGGAAGGTACATATGGAGCACATGAAAACCACCTCGCTATTGGCATTACCTGAAGCATAATGCAAACCTGAGAAAAAATATACTACTTCTTCTTGCCAAGACCAATGTAAAGAAAGCCTTAAAGGCGTCATCCAATCCATGCAAATATTGTAAGCAATCAGAAAGAGCAACGGATTTAGCCTCCCGTCCACTCATCTCAGGAACGAAGGACCATTCTCATAATCTGGAGAGAGAAAGATACGAAAAAAATACTGGGAACTAGGGAAATTCGCACAGTGTGTAAGTTGTGAGATGTGTCTATGCTCGAATGAGTCGAGCACAACAGGGGCGAGTAGAGTTTTGCAAGACGAGAAAGTCAGTCATGGAAGCAAAGCAGGTCGTAGAAACTCCCCAGGGTACAGTTAAGAAGCACAGTTAGATGTAATTTGATACAGGACTGTGAGATCATATGAGAAATGTATTTAGTAAAGAGAAAATGGCCTTTTTCACATAAGGTCAGAACCGTATCTATCTCCCTCTCCCTCAGTGGTTGGCTCCACTTCCGCTTGCACGACTAACTGGGAAAAGCATTGATTAGTCTATAATCAGGTAACTGATATTCATGCAAGGAGCATAAGAAACGGATAGATCTGTTTCCTCCATTTTCTTCATCTCCCTCTTGCATATATTCTCCCTTCTTTTGGGAAACCGTAAACGATTCCTTCTATGCACGACTATTTCATCCTTTCCCCATTGGAGAACAAGATGTGTCTGCGCTCTTTATAAATGATGAGATTTCATGGATCATCAAGTCGTGAATATACGAGAATTTGATATGACCATTCCAAGGTAGCCGCCGAACCAATTGTAGATAAGGTGTATTGAGAAAAGCTGCTTCAATGCAAGGAATGGTTGGAATGTTTTCAAAAATTTAGAGTAGAATTTTTCAAGAGAAAAAAATGGAGAAAATGCTCTTTCCCCAACTGCTTTTCTCAATCCTCGAGGGATATTTCTACATAAAACCTAACGTTAGCTAGCAACTACCAGTTTAAATGTACTTTTAAGGCAATTTCACTAAAATATTATAAAGTTTCCACAACTCTCCACAAAACACATGCAATGTGTGGTGGTCCGTCCCTTCTCATGAATACAATATGCTATTCGTGCACTTGAGAATGCAATATTGAAGAGGCTGTAAGTATTCTGGGTGGTTATGGCTTCGCTTAAGTTATCTTGCATTGGTTATCTTTGCTCAACTAAAACAATGCTCTCAAGAAAGCACATCCACGGACAATGTACAACCAGCAGTTTTTCCACTGAAATAGAGCACGTTTTTCCTCTACCTCTGTACAGAGTTTTTGAATAGCTCACTAATGTCAACTAAATAAGCAGTATTATCTACCCACTCGAGAAAGACGGAGAAACTTTAGTGGCTAGTCCTTTCTCCACAAGAGGAATAGCAAACAGAGGGATTGTATGTGGTGTGGTAAGAGTGGTGGTTTCCCGGAGAGAAAAAGTATATATATCTATCTTCTGTGATGGATGTGAAGTACCTGCGTTTTTCTTTTCCATCATCTTTTTTAATCTTGCTTGGGAAAGAGGAATTGAAGACTTTTATATCACATAAGCCATAGGTCGACCTGCTGAAAGTGAGACGAGAAAATAGACAGAGGAAACAAGGACTTGGATGTGCAATACAGACGCAAAGTGGGAAAAAACTCACATGCACTGCCACACAAGCACCATCATTTTGAAGCTGATTGCATTTGATGGGTCTAAACATGAGAGGTAAATCCATAAAAGCTCCACTACATCAAGTCACTGAAAATCCCACAAGAATATGATACCACCCACGTGAACGAACTCAAATAAAATATAACTTTGAAAATTGAGAGAGCCATTGGGAGAATATCTAAATGCATCTGAATATTTTTTTAGAGACGGGAACTCAGCCACGTGGGGAGATGCATAGAGTCGACGAATTAAAAATTACTCTCAGGTAAATTTTTTGCCCGTTCGTTTTGAGTTGCTTTTGTATGAAGGAGCAGACAGGTGTGAATAATGTAGGAGCAAAGTAGAGAGTAAAATGCGTGGGGTGTTGATTTTACTCAGGTAATTCATTCAATGGGAGAGAATACACATGGCTACCTAATAAAGGGTTAATTAATAAGCTGATTAAGATTCTGTGAATATAAAAACCTTGTTTTCCTCCTCTCACCAAACCAGTGGAGATGAAGGGAATGGAAACAATGTAATTTCCTTGACGGGAAGATGAACCTAACATAATTAGAATTTTATAATTTCATATTCTCCAAAGCCTCTTATGATCATGGTGATGTTCATCAAACATGATTCTCTTTTTCTTAACTCAAGACCAAAGACCCCACGTGAGTCGACTAACGAGTCACTATTGAAAATTCAAATATTTGCCTCTGTTTCCTTCTACGATATAGATGTAAGTAAATATTCCCAAGTGAAGGATCCAACAGCATGTTTCTGAAGAAAGAAATGTACAAAAAATTGAGAACTAGTTCTTCTTGTCTTGCATTGACAATGATTTTCCAATGACTTCTCCAGTTTGATACACGTTAAAAGGCTGAAGGGAAGAAAGTTATTGGAGAATAATAGGAAAGTCAGCTTTATTTCCAAACTTCTTGTTACTCCGTTCAGCTTAACCGAGGAGAAGACCAAGAGATGAAACTTTTTAACCCTTCCTTGTACATCGAAAGGATTGAAGGAGCATACACTAGGATTTCCATAAATTTTCCTCTTCTCAAACTGACAAAAACTTGTTCCTTCACTTAGCATCACTAAAGCTTATAAGTTGCAAGAAGAAGCGGAATAGGTGAGCATGCCTCATTTTGTGCTTTTTTCCCTCCTCAAGAGAAAACAACATGTAAACCTAAGACTTTAGACTTTCATAAGGGAAATGGTATGAAAGTGTCTGAAATCCAGAAGTATATGAAAGTTGGAAGATCTTAACTTTCCCTCGACTACTTTTCCTCCCTTTTCTCTCTTTTTTCTAGCCTGAAGGTGTTTGAATTCGCATTACCTGTAATGTTGAAATTCTTACAGGTTAAATCAGATCATCTTCCTCATATGAATGTTTTCAAGGGAGAGGAGAGGATAGGATGGCAAAGTAGTAACTTGACGACAGAGAAAATCCTAGTTTTCATTTTGTTATCCATAATGCGGAAATGATTTTGGAGAAGCTCCTTCCAATCTTACTATGAGTGACGGGAGGAGTAAAGATGGAGAAAATGCTGAGGGCAGTGTAACTCACAGAGGAAACAGATTTATATGCATATAAACAAAATCTCACTCAAGTCCACTTCCGTAATGAGGGACAAAAGTGTAGGCGTTGAAACTCACGTACATTCCAAGAAAACAAGTCCTTATGTGCACCACGTTGTTGATGATGATGTATGATTTTATGGAAGCGAGACATTTTGTTTCTTGGAAAGCATTCTATCAACATTCGTATACGGCAAGAAGAAAGTATAATAAATCATGCCCATGCATATATATATTCCCTCAAGGGGAGGAAAGGGCAGTGGGAAAGTTTTTTTCATGAAAAAAAACTACAACACATAATGACATATAAATATGTAGGACGCGGAATGATTTTTTTTTGATTAGAGGATATAATATGAAAAACAGTTTGTTGGAAAATTTTTTTCTCCAATCCCATCATTCCGCCTTATTTCCGCTCTCCCACTAGTACCAACCGTGCCAGTGCACATTTCATTGACCAAGAAAATGAACATTGTAGATAGAAAAGAAATATGATGCGCGCATGATTATCATAACAGACGTTGAGCTGACGTAATATCAAATGTATAAGTAACTCTTACGGCAATATTGTTATGCCTCATAGAACCTTTTTTACTTGGAGGGAGGAGGATAGAAACTGAAGAAAAAACTGTTTTCTTTCCTGTCATATGTCTGCAAGTCAAGTCATAAATCATCGAGTTGAAAGTTTTTTTCTATTTTCTTCGAGCCCGCTAGCTATGTATATTATATTAGGGGGGTATGTATGTAGTAGTGTACACACCATTTCTCGTTCCACTTCATTCTCCTGTCGTATATTTCATTGCTTGTTGGATAGGAGCACAAGTTGGAGTTGCACTTTTTGCATAATATATTATTTGATTTTATATCATATTTACTTTTCTAAGCTGCCGTCATAATGGGAATTCTTCTCGTCGTCTACCAAAACACTTGGAGATTATCCTATAACAAAAGGCACAACGCTTTTCTTCACTATTTTCTCTTCCTTCTTCTGGGAAAAGCGAGCTCCGCTTTTTACTTATTTACTTACCTTTTTCTCTCGCTCTCTCACACTGACTGTGTGAGAGAGAATTTATGTGGTGTCGTTGTTGTTGCGAGGAGTGGTATAGACGGGGTATATCCTTGTCTGGATTGTTGTTCCACTTGAGAAATAACTAGAGAAGGAGAAATGCTCAACTAAAGCGTGAAGTGTGAGTTTGGGCTTACATTAGAGCTCAGAGGTGTGCCGCTCTCTAGCTTATCTTGGTGGAAATGTCTACATCATTCAACCTCGTCGGGAGGGAATATGTCATAAAATGTAGAGTGAAATGTACACATAATGCATTTACACTTTGGCATAGATACACAGACAAGCATATGAAAGCTAGATAGTATTCCTTCTAAGCTGGTAGAGTTAATCAAGAAGTGTGAAGTATTTGTTGAATTAACAAGAATGAACAAGTCATTCCGCAAGAAAACCTGTGTGTAGTGTTTGTTTCCTTTGGAATGTTGTTATGCTACATGCCGTTGTTAAAAGTTGTGTTAAGAGTATTACAACCATTTGACATGGAAGATTTAAACAAGTATCATATATCATATTGGAAGGACAAACATTTATGAAATTGAGTAAATATAACATGAGGCTTACCAATGCAAGTAAGAGATACCGTAGCTACGGTGTCATCTTCTTCCTCTTCAGAAGAGAGATTGGTGCCATTGTTCATCAAGTCTGTGATGGAGTCAGTGTCATTTGAATTTAACGGCCAGCTTCCTCCCAGCTCCCATGTCCAGTTGACATTCGACGAAGTTGTCGACGCTAACGTGTCGTCTTTGTAGGTCTCCATTCTGTAATAATAAAATAAAAGGGTTCGAGAGCGTCATTAAAAAATCTGGGAGAGTTGCTCTACTTCTTGATGAGATTTGTTGTACTACAATTTATGTTTCAAAATGCCCCTGTCACAAGTGTGGGATAGACGTAGGTAATATTATTTGGGAGTTTTAATACAATCATCATACATTTTGAAGGAAAGATACGGTAGTCACTCTGTTTATTCCGGACCAAGTGCTTTGCCGTTCAAGTAAGAGGAAACTGGAGAAAAAACAATAAAAGCAGATAATTCCACTCTTCTCCAGATGCATACTGTAGTCGACGTGGTGTACACCATCATGAATAGAAAGCACTCTTGATGATGATGGAGCCACTTTTCCTAGTCTAGTTTTTCTAACCTAGTCCAATAAAATATTACTTATGTTCTTCATAAAATGACAAAATGGAAGGAAATGAAATAACTTGCCAATTTTTTCCCCTACATGGTAAAACTGAAGTTGGCAGACGGGGCAGAATTCATTATGAAATCAATCCAACTCAATAACGATTAATCACCATGAAGCAGCAAGCAACTCGTGGGTTTGGCATGAATCAACTAGTTAAGTATTCCAGATAGACTTTCTTCTCCTCCAGAAAACAACACATCCTTATTACCGCTTGAGTAGTCAGAGGCAGAGAAAGAAAAAGGAAAAATTACCACTTTTACGTGGAATTGTTCCATGAAAGGAACTCTGTTTCCTTTAATAACTCCCTCCTTTCATTCTTGGTACTTATCTTTTTGCCAAAATCAACTTTTTATTCTCTCTCTCTCTTTGACGATGGACGTGTGAGAGCTAAGAAATCTCAAAGATTCAAGATGACTTTACAAAATTGTTGATGGATTTCAAGGCTTTCTTCAAAAAGTAGAGAACCAAATATTGCGTGTTTTCCCACTGTTTCCCTGTGTCACGCCACTCTCATTTCATGACATGTGAGAAAACCTCTTTCGTGATTTCACAAAACTGGACGTGACACTATACTGAAAGGCAAAAGGAAAGTACAAAAGTATAATATGAAAAGGAAGAAGGCGGGGTGAATAAAGTCAATAAAAGAATTCAGCCCCTCTGTCGTTTATACAACATCAAAGTCTTAAGCTTTGATTTGAATGCAGATTTCCTCCTTCCATTTTTCTGTTCACTCATTCAATCACTTTTCTCTCTCCGTGAATGATCATTCCACCATGTACTACTTCCCGTGTCGACAAAAAGATGACAAAAATATATGGTGTGTGTCTCGAGAAAAGGATTGAGGGAGAATAAGGAAAACCAGACAGAGAGAACTTTGTCTCAAAATCCATTTTCTCCTACTTCCTCCTCACAAATACCTAAACGCAATTTTTTCTCATCATATTCTTTTTCATCTGGTGATCCTCATCGATAGTGATAAATACACGGAGGGAAAGTGGAGATAGAAATAGAGATTTTTTAGGACACGTTCATTCCCTGGAATTCATTTGTCTAGCATTGATGAAAGTCTGGTGGATTTGCATTCTCAATGAAAACATGTAAATGCACATGCACTCATGAAAACGGTAATTTGAGATTAAACTCTCGTCTGTATGATACGCACGTGGAGTTTTGGGAAGAAAAAAGTCAGAATAAAAAGTTTGGGGAGAGAAGTTAGGTAGGCTAGAACTGATTTTTTCTTCTCTCTCTCTCTAAGAATTTATATTGATTTCCGCTTTTGTTGAAGGATTATTTTCTTCAGAGTTGCGTAACTCCAATAGATTTCCGTAGAGCACTAAACGAGCATTCCGTGGAGGTTTGTCTGTTGATAGAATTCATCTTCCATGTAGCATTCATCGATGAAATATGTTATGTTAAGGGGAAGTCGTTTGTAATCTTATCTTGAGGAAAACATGCAATTAAGTTTTACCAATAATGGATTTCATTTTGATATTAGATTTCCACTCGGGAATTTCGATTAACTGAAAGGAGTTGTGGGCCATCTTACCTTGTCATACAATTACCCTGATGATGACAACATGCTCCTCGTACTTATTTGAACGGAAATGTGAAAATGAAAATAAAGAGGAAAATTCAGTTCACCATCTTTCCAACATGATTACTCTCATCAGAAGAAAATTTCACAAATAATTACATACTCATGTGGAATATATGACGACGTATATAATTTCCTCAAGTCAAAGAGAACAAATTTCATTAAGTTTTCCCCCTCTTTCTCTGAGTGGTAAAGACTCAAGAACTTATGATATTAGATGGTCGTTTCAAAGCACCAATAATTCCAAACAAAAGGCTTCAGTGAAAGTAGGGAAAGTTATAAAACTACGTTCTAGAAAAACTTTGCGACGCTATAAATGAAAATGTTCGGTGGACTGACTCATGACAATATTTTTAGTGTTGGTCTAAAAATTAGCGAAACGATAATATAAAACAAAGTTTTTAAAGACGATTCTACTAATATTTGCATTTGAACAAAAAAGCAAACTTCCAGTTCGGTATAACGTATAAAAAACTACAGTAAAATAGTTCAAAGCCCAAATACTTGGTATCACAATTACAATTTTGTTCGTCGTTGGAATTTGAGTACTGGGCCAACGGGAAAATAATTTTTTAGTATGCAATAATTAATTTGAAACAATTTGGGGTAGTGTAGTCGCATGATAAAAATCAGAGGAATGTTTCCTCGAGCAAAGTTTTAAAAATATATTTCCTTTCCAAGTTTCTCCAGCCATGAAAAAATCCTTCACAGATCCTCCACAGCGAATAAAATTTGCATATTTAACGCATTTCTAAGAAGAAGAAAAGTTTTCCTTGTTGTGATAGAAAATACTTAGCCTTGAGAATAAAATAAATGTGGTAAATCCAGCAATTCTCACAATTCCCCTTACTGTGCAAGGTTATTTGTCAAAATGTGAAAAATAGTTGAATTCCATAAGGCACCTGACAATCCCTTGCATTAGGGAAGATCACCTTTTGACGTAAACCAATGTCATCTCCGTGAATAAAGGATGACATGAGTATCTTGTCTGTATTTTGTGGTATATTGTTATAACTGTGGTTGTTGCCTATTCCGAAAAATCAAATATGACAAAGGTTTTGATCTCTTTCTCCGACATATTTTCTTGGGATAGATGACTCCATTCTCGAAATTGACATTTGAGATCCAAGATAAATGCATAATGCTATTGAATGTGCTGCCGTACTTGCACCTTCACAACCTTCACATACATTCAAGTATATAGATCAGTAGTGCATTTAAGACGTACTGAGAAACTTCCATTAGCAAATTGATCCAGTAACCGTAATCCTTAAGGCTCTTTCCGATCGGGTTTTCGTTATCTTTATATATTACAAATGTTTGTTCTCGGTCCGACAATCTTGTCTTTACCTCATCCAAGTCGCCAATTTCCATCATAATTGAATTTTTCATTCAAACGTATAAATTTTCTCAAGGAAGACAAACAGGGATGACCTGATTCCAAGATGGATTTCAAACTTAATCCAACCAAGAGCAGTATTCTATATATTTGATTAGGAAAGCTTGAAATCATCTATCTGCGACATTTGGCTAGCTGATCAAACTCAAAACTTTATAAAGACACCTTAAGACGCCATACTGTTTATTTTTCGCAGGAATGATCTTTACACATAGAAATCCTTCCAATCCTTCAAAAACTCCGCAATATTTGCATATTTAACCTCTGCCAACCGTTTCCCTTTGATTTTACTCTATGGGAGAAAAAGTAGAAAAGAAATTTCACAAAGTTGGTCGAGTTTCTCTCACGCACCAATAGTTTTGAGTAATCATGGAACATCTTAATAATTCCTAAGAACAAATTTCAACTTTTCCAACTTCCAACCAGGTTTTTCTACCAGAATCGGGAAAAACTTTACCTTAATTATAAACGAATGCCTAAGACTACCACCTAAAAAAACTTTACCTATAATTTTTTCCTCCTCTTTGATTTCTACTTATTGCATTAGAGCGAATACTAAAAATCCTACCAATGAACCAGTCACAATTTTGTCATTTATGAATGCCTGGTATATTGTAAATGAAAGAGCAACTATTTCATCAATCAAACACCGATTTAATGCATTGTGAGCATTTTTATGCCACGAACCCCGTTACATCTTCACTTTCCAGTAATTACTAAAGAATGCCACGCAACGTGGCACACAATCGTCCCAATCCCTACAGCCAATCCATCCACAAAAGTAAATCCACCCATTTTTCATCCTCCCAGCATGCTCCAATCCTTCCAAGCGGAGCATGTTTACCTGCTCAAAAACAGGGGAAAGTTTAAAGCCATAATATTTCCCAGTAAAAGGACAACATTTCTACCTTGACATTTTGATGGAGTACATAAGTAGGGATAATACCCACCGCCGGATTCCTATTATCGAATGTATGGAATTAGAGAAAATTGTACGGAAGGAGAAAAGCTCCCTAATGAAGATTTATTACACATACATACACACACACACATCTACCTTTCTCATTGACAGTGGGTAACGCCACACGGATGCATTCAAACATTACCAAAATGAATGACTGGTCGTGAGGGAGAGAGTAAATGTGCAAGTGTAAACAACACGAAACTCCTGAACTAGTTTTCTCTCCTTGTCAGAACAACTTTTTGTCAGCTTTTCATACTACAATTGTTGCACTCACAGTTTCAACCCAATTTTTCCCCACTACAAGACGAGGAGGAATGTCCAGAGATGGGGAGACGAAAAGAGAAAACACTATGAAAAAACACTTTTCTTTGAACTTGCTCCTAGTTCAGCTCTTCCTACTCATTCCAGATCCGATGATATTGCAAAATTGGGTGAAGAAAGGCATGTAACTAGAATAGATGTGTTTCTTGGCTCGCCTTAATCTTTCTGCTGGATGATAGAATGCAAGATGGAATTTACTTTTTCCCCCTGACTTCAACTGACTTTAGCAAGAATACTGGAAGGACACATAACATTCGAATAAAGCCTTTGGAGAAGAAAAAAACAAAAGAGAGAAACATTGAGCTGTTGTATTGTAGTGTTCGGGATATTGCCAAAAAATAAGTTTATGTACACATGTCGTTGCTCCTGCTGCTGTTTATGTTCGTAGGTAATCCAACTAGTAAACGACGTGTGTGTATGTTGGTTATGAATATACACAAGTAATTTCATTTGACAAGACAGCGGTATAAAGAATGTCGGCATTCGAAACTAATATGGCGATTAAAGGAAGACAAAAAATATATTTCCTACTCAACCCACCGCCACTACACTACTACCACTGTTGCTCACTGCAAGTCGACATTGAAGATGTAGAATAAACAAGCGTTGCTCATATCCCCATAAAAACCACATGATATGATGAGAGAGAAAATAAAGAGAAAGTTTCCTTTTCCTTTATGTTACTCCTTCCCTGACCAATTGTGTGGTAAAAGAAAAATATGAGTAGGGTCTTGGGAGAATGTATGGGAGAAGGAAAAATTAATCCACATAGAACACATGTACATTTCCCTGCTTTTCATTTTCCTTCCCCTTGTTAGGGAATTAGACTGTGAAGGGAATATTTCCACTATAGCTAAATACAGAAGGGTCGTGACTATTCTGAGAACGTTCACGTGTCATTGCCATCGGCGGCCCTGGGAATGGAGAACATGGATGATTATCGGAGAAGGCTAACCTGATAAAGACGTTCCCTGTACTTTGTGGAATTTTCTCTGTACTTAGTTATGTAAAATGGGGAAAATTTCAGAGGAACAAGGCTAATTCGGGATGTTCCTTGGCTTCAGAAGAGAAGAGTTGAGACCAGCAAAAAAAATTAGCTGAATTTCAAATTGCTTTGGAAAAAAGAAAGAGGATATTGAAACCTATAGCGGACCAGGGAAATTTCCTGCTTTTCTTCACAAAGTAACAGCTTGTTGGAAGCTACAATTCAGAGAAAAACATAATAGACGATAATATTACGAGCGACTTTTCCATCATAGCTTTCCTCAGTATTATCATCCACTTCTTAAATCCGCTTGTTGTGAGGCTTCCGTTTCATTGACTCTGTAAAGGGAATATATATGCATTGTAAAAGATGTGATTGGGGAATAAGAAGAGAAAACTCTGAAATGGAGTAATACCCCTTCATAGTTCATATTGTGTCATTTTTTTCCTGAAATGGAAAATCGGAGAAACCGCAAAAATGAGCAGTAGCTCGGCTCTGCGCTACTTTTCGTTTTTTAATAGGCTCCAATAATAAATCACACGGAAGGTTGTTTGCCAATTTTCTCCTATGAAAGTGCTGTTGACACTTTTTTAGCTGTTTTCCCTTTGAAATATTTTTTCAACCGTATGAAGCCAAGTCAACGAAAAACGTTTGAATTTAATGTGGTCTGGTTGTGTAAATAAATGATAATTATTGTTGTGTACACAGTCACATCCCCATATTTAAAAGCACCGCAGCAAAGCGCTCAACGTTCAGTTTGAATAATCCCGTTTTACTTCAGTCATGTTTCAATGGGTCTTAATTTAATTAACGAGCCCTGGCGTTGTTCTCACTTTAAAATGGTATGAGTACACTATACTCGCCTCAAATGAAGTCCTCAGGGTTCATTAACTGTTGAAATTCGCCTTGACGCAGTCTACCATTCACCGTTCAGTTTCCCCTCGGATACTAGAGTGGTTTCCTATAAACGCCAAAATGAGGAACGCCGGACAGAGCTGCAACCTGCAATGCGTAATCAGCATATTGGTTTAGCTACCTAGGTGGCTGGAAAATTGAGAAGGGATCTCTAGAGACTTTTCATTTTCATGATGGAAAATCAGAACAATTAACCAGCTCCATTTCCAACAAAATGACTGCCTCACTACTACTCAGTAGGGAGAGGAACCACTCGAGAAAATTGTTAACTGCTCTATTACTCGTAATGATGGGAAATGCGTGGGAGAAAGGTTAGATTAAGAAAGGATATTAACTTCATGGCAAGGATACGTTTCATCTGGCCTGTCGTAATGAGTTGAACTCTCTGACAGAGTTTGTTCCTTTTCTCTTCTGTGAAAGTCCTCCTTTCCCTCTACAGGGGAACTTATAAAATAAAGGATTTCCAATTAGAAAGAAAGAATAACAACTTGTTATGAGTGAATCAAATGAGACAACTGTAGCTGGTTGGTGACACATGACATCAGAGAATTGCATGAATAGCGTAACTATCACGGAACGATAAGGTATAGAAAAGGATCAAAGTAAATAATTGGACAAATATATTCAGATAATTCGTTATCAAGGGAGCAAAGTTAGAGCTCATCTATCTTTTTACGTGGAAAGGATGGAAGGCGTGGATGGGCTTCAGAGAAAAAAGAAAATGAGCTCTTCTCCAGTGTGTATTATTCAGTAGTTGGAATGAGAAATGGGGGTTGACAATTGAGCAACGAAAATGATTCAGTGAAAGCATATGATCAAAAGGAATGTTAAAGTAATTCACAGAACTTTCCCATCACAAGGTCCCCGCCATTATAGAGAAATTATCAAAATTAAAAACGAGGAAAATTGAGCAAGGTCCGATTCAAGGTACTCACATATCCAGTTTTCACAACGTCTATTTTCACTTTTCTCCTTGCCACTTCCACTTGGCATTTATGAATTGAGCACACTTAAAAGGAAATCTGAAGACGATGATGACTCTGGCTCGATATACTTTTTTGGATTGTTGCCACGTACTCAATTCCTTTTTTGAAGGGACTAGAGCAACCAAAAATGTAGCAATTTTCGTGGGAAGTATGGTCTCGAAGCGTGGAATGGAAAATACATCTTGTATATATAGTGCGTGTGTGTGACGGCCACAAATTTCTCTACCTACCTAGTAAGACGTGTTTTAGTGAGCTGCTGGCAAAATAATTATAAAATATTCCAGAAATGGCATCTAAAGNCAAAATCTCAGGATGCTTTCTTTCTCTCTCTCTAAACGGAGAAGTTTGGCTTATTCAACAATTCTATAGAATTATTAAACTTACAGCAGGTTGGCTTGGCACTATGCCTTCTGACAAGAATGTAGCCCACATGCCCATAACACATCTATCGTATTTACACTTTATTCCTTCAACAAACAGACTTCGGGGGGGGGGGGGAGAGAACTGAACGTCAATGGAAATTGAAATTCATGTAAAACTTCATTTTATACGATGACGACGGACCTGAACACGAAATGTAAAAATTGCCATATTGCAAGTGCACATGCTAACCTATAGAAAGTTTATAGGGCAAGCTTTAACTCATATTCCAAAAAAAACTCTATTCCGCTCGACTACAATGCGAAGGTAATAAAAACAGACAGTTCATTCTGACTGTTGTTCCCTTCACCAATAGTTTCACATTATCATCTTGATCGATGAGGTGAAACGAGGGAATGCCCGTGTGTGAGAAAGAGTGTATATTTGGTCGTGCTTGCGGAGGTATGCATGCCGCATCTGAGAAAAATTAACTGTCCCCGTTTTGTACCATTTCTTTGGCTATGACAGTCTCAAAGAAAATTGAGATTGATGCTGCTCATGAGAAGCATGTGACAAAGGGAGGAAAAGATTGGAGCAGGTGTAGACTGGTGCCATTCCTACTACTTTCTTAAATATGCTTAACCCGTCATTTTCTTGACAGGTTAATGTTGACAAATTTCAGAGGTAGTTTGCAATTAGTAAGGATATACCAACGCTGTTTTGAAATGAGGGTTGAGTTAGGAGCTTCAAAGTGAAATATTTATGGATGTCACTATCTCACTTAGCCCCGTGTTAAATACGAAACTGTTCCAGACCTCTTTTTTCTTTTACCCAAAATCAAATTCACTCTCGCATAAATAAATTCCCTTAGACTTCATTTTCCTAATTTATGCGAATGTTTTGATAAATGTTCAGTCCTCCAAAATTGATATAGCTGCAGACGAGAATATTTCTTTGAAAATCCTGCAAAGAGTATATTATAAAATTAATGATAACCATTATAAATAGTTCTACCTTTACCCACCAGATTAATTCTTTTCACTTGATCTAACGGAAATATTTTCCTTCTAACCTCTTCCTTTTCCTGATTCCAACTATTTCACGCCCTAATAGCCTCCAGATGATGATCAAAAAGTAAGCTGATAAAGTGCTACTGGGAAAAGGAAGCTTTTAGAATTATACACGAGAAGAAAAAAAATGTTTACACTAGCAACTCATCCAGCCATCCAGCCATTTTACGTCATGTGGGATCGAAATGAGGAAATAAAACATGTATGCCAAATAACCTGCAGTCGGTGTCTACTTTCCATTGACAACTATAAACATCCATATATTTTTAATACAAGTTTTGCATTTGTTTCATGATGCATAATATATTCAATGCTATGAGCTAAATTACTTTAGATGCTGGCGCTGGGACACTTTAACCACAAATCAAGCGCCCAATCTTCTCTCCATTTCCTCATCAAATTATTAGCAGCGACAAGCGAGAGAAACTAATGTGCGCTCTCATCATTACCACATTACACACTTGCACCACCCAGCATCGTCATTTGCCTCGACATTTGCTCTGCAAAGACTCTCCTGGAGACAAGACACAAGAGTTTGTGTGTGTGTGCCTTTTTTTCTCCTCCAAAATGGGAGGAAGAGAGCTGAAATGGAATGAACATTGGGGAAAGGCTTTCCTCCACATAATCATAATAATAACACTTTAGTCTCGGTTGCAGTTAAGTTGTTACTGGTAGTCAATTCCAGTGAAGGGTGAGGAGGGTCTACATAATATGGTTAGTTGACATGAGTAGAAATCTAACTTTTCCACACAAGTCGCACATCGACAGAGAGGATGATGATACCACGATGACGATGACGACGGTTTCACACACTTTCCACTCAAACTTTATCACTCTCAGGAATATGTACGATATATATATATATATACACTAGTGTGTACGCCCAGTGTCTAAACACTGGGGAATAGCTAGTGTTATTTTTAAAAGTTAGTTTTGTATCAGTTCATGCCCAGTATTCACAAGGTACCAGAAATAATTGTTTACCCCCATGGTTTCATGATCAATCCCCATCATTACTTAATTGCTGTGCTTCTCTTGTTCGAAAGCATTAACATGGATTTCATAAATTCTAAAATTGCATTCCCAATGCTAATGCAGTTTTCTGAAGGTCCACCTTAGCTAGCGCTAATAGCATTGGTAACATTTGGATGCATAGACGTAACTTTGTCACGTGAAAATTAAATAAATATAGATTTGAACCGTTATA
>JAHZNA010002082.1:0-27957 GCA_027743935.1 Sinodicranocentrus sp. ZH6
AAGGTTTGTACCATGGCTTAGATATAACTTGCACCGCCACCTTTTACTCTTTCTCTAAACTGGCACAGACACCTTCCAAACTTTCTTCAAAGTTTGCTCATTTTCCGGAAGGCGTCTCTACCCGTTTTGTTGTGAAACCGAAGACAGCAAAACATTCTACCCGATTCCGTTCGGTTCTGTCCGAGAAAGCATGACAGCAGTTTGTGCTCTTTACTTATAACAGATGGCGAAAGCATCTGCCAGTAAACTTGATATGCTACAGCAAACTATGCTATGGGGCTTTGGTGACAATATTTGGGTAGTATGCATGCAACTTATGATGATAAGAGAAAAAATTATATAAAACATAACCAGTACAGCATAGCACCAACTCCCAAAATAGATCAGTTTACAAGAGGGCAGGGGATTTCCTTCATGTCCGCAAAAACTTACCTGAAAACATAAGAAAGGGATATTATTAATATAACTTGAATTTTGTAATTTTTATGAAATAATTGATTTGCAAATTATACATGTGGATTTTTCACATAAAAGTCACTAGCATTAGGAATAGCAGGGAGAAATAGCCTATTGCTGGTAAAAGCAATTTAAACAAAAATTGTGTCCAAACCAAAACTAGATGAACATAACATCATTTAGCCGACCATGCTAAAAAGTTTGTAGTGATTCAGCAAATGAAGTGATTTATCAGCTAGTTTCAGATAGTTGGATTTATAATTCTTTTCCTTCTTATTTTTTTTGACAGTTGAAGCCTCAACTTCGCAACCTTTTCATACAAACTCATTCCAACATACTCTGCATTACTCATATGACTAAAGGGTATTATCAAGTTTTGAAGGGTCGACTTTTAAGCCGTTGCATTCCCATAAGATGTCGTTTTCTAGGAAAAGATCCTCATTGTCTTTCCCCAAAAAGCTTTTACTGAGGAGATTTAAGCTCATACTTGGGGAACATTCTAGAAGCAATTTACATCCATCCTTGAACCCCACATATTAACATTGGCTTCCCCTTTAAACGCTTCTTTTTCGAAACAGTTCTCCTCCCGGAAGTATAGTAAGGCTAAGCTGGATAGCAAACGTCGTCTTTCATATATTTTCATTCTTCTTTTGTAAAGAAAATTGGGAAAGAATAGAAGCACAGATGGTGGCACATGCCATGCCTAGCCAGCTTTATTTCATTGTGCACCGCGTGCACCATGCATTTATGCATGTATACATTCTATTCCCAATCTATCTTATTGTTTGGTTTATGGATCAATCCCAGCAGGAGCTTTAAGACTCCAGACAAAAAATATCCTCCAACCAATAAACCAACTAGAGCAAGCCACGTGGCAAAAAAATCTCAAGAAAGACTCAAACCTACAAAGTGGAGTCAAGTGTGTCGATGATAAAAAAAGACCAAAAAATACATATAAAAACCTCTTTCCCCTTCAATGTGTCCCCTCCTCTTGGTAAGAAAGCGACTTAAACTAAAGATTCATCCAACCACGAAGAATGTTGCTCACATCTATCACTCCACATTATCTAAAATACACATATAAACTTGATATAGAATACATCCTCTTGTTAAATACGTAGTGGAAAAGTGCTCCTCTACATTTTAGAAGCTTTTAGTACATTCTCCTCCTCCGTTTTAAGAACATTTGGTCTCTTAAGGGAGATTGAATAGTAGGCTTTTTACAATGCCCACCACCAGCTAGCATCCCTTTTTCCTTCTTTTTATCTTTCCACGAAGAAAGCTAAGTAAGTGGCTGAAGAATATTTCCCAAGGAAAGTGAACCACTCAAGGAGGGTGGCCATGTAAGCGAGTGATATGAGATGGACTAAAATTTCGAGAATGGAAATGAATCAAGGAAATGAAAAGAATGGTGGGGTGATCTGTGTGCGGTTTTCCTAAATGGCTTTACATGACATGGCATGGTTATGTACTACAAGGGCCACTATTGCTATTATTATTACACATGCTGATGCTGCAGGCAGAGGAGACAGACCTTAAGAAAACGTTTTAGAGAAAAACCATCTCCAAATGGTACAATCGTAGACGGCCTTACGGGCTTTTTTGTGATTGCTCTCCGTCCCAGCTGTGACATACATAAGTTCAAGGATATTCCCTTCAACTGTCTCTACCCATTGTCCTTTTTAGACTTGAAGAAGAAGAAAAGCTGCTGAGAAAATGTAGAGAAGATTGAAGAAAGCTGATTAGCCATATTTCTATAATAAAATGGAAACTTTTAGGTAGCTTTTTGGAAAAGAGATATTCAGTATTTATGAATCTTTGTAAACATACGAGTTTTTTAGATGAGATATTCATACATCCCTTCAGGTCATCGACTAACGTTCCATTAGACCTAGACCAGAGTCGGGCGAGCATTTCATTTAGTGTGGAATAATTTATCTTAATTCTTCTTTCACAATTGACAAGAGAAAGCAACTTTAGGGAAACTTGAAGTCCAAAAAAGATTATTACGAGAGCCTTGTGAAAACTACACAATTTACGCTTGGACCTCTCAAGACTTTCTATTTCCTCGAGGGAAAACACAACTGCAAATATTTACTTTGTCCAGAGGAAAAAGTAAGAATAATGTGGTTGTACAACCACTGGGCTTTTCACTCGTGGCAATTTATTTGTTTACTTTTGTTCTCCAACTCTGTGTTCTAGCTGTGTAATGAGGTAGCTAAGAGAAAGTCAAAAAGTCCAACTGGATAACTTTCAGTTTCCCTGTTTACTCTCCTATATTACATTAGAAGCATTTACAATTTCTGGATTCGTTGGACTTTCCATATACGAGCCATTAAAAGGGGTTTGAAAGGCTTGGAGCATTTAATATAATGTGCTGATTCCATTAGACCACTTCAAAGCTAGGGTATGAAGGGGCAGCAAAGCTTCCAGTTCCCGTATTGTTAAGTTCATGACCACCGTGAAAGGGAAACCGTCCATAAAAAAGAATCAATGCGCTGAGTAAAATGGAATGAGAGATGTGAAACGGAGATATTGTTTAAACACATCATCATATCTTATCTCAACAGCCCTCCACAACAATAAATCTTGACTGACTTTCCCTTTTTTAGAAGAACATGGCTTAAGTCGTATGGCCAACGGGAAAAAAACTTCAGAGTACTTTAAGGTATTGTGTGTGCGTGAAAGTGCGCGTCTTAAAAAGGAATCTTCCATAAGTATCAAACGAGTTATGCGAGCAGCCATAAAAACCTTTTTTCAAAGAGAGCATTAAACCATTATCTGGAAATAAGCGGAGGAGGATAAGAGTAAACATGAGATTGGAAATGGATTGAGCTGCCATTTTTTGAGTTTTCTCAGCTTTCTCCTTCCTTCCGCCATGATCCTTTGTGCATTAGATGCAATGTCATCATCATGAATGTGAGTGTTGAAAAAACGTCTTCTTTTCATCATTACCATTCCCAAACCATTATCTCCATGTATAGTTTATTTCCTGGAAGAGAAAGCTTCTCAACTTGGCTTGGAGTAGAGGAGAATAAAAAATCTCATAAATTGTCATAGATCCATTTTCCGATATGCATTAAAGCCCACAAGTGAAATTCCTTATCATCTTTTTTTATTCTCCTTTGACAAGATATCCATTTCCCTTCACGGCTATTTGATACCAGCATACCAAAGTGAACATTAAAAACCGATGAGTGAAGTCGTGTGGAGTGGTGTATTCGATAAATATCATAAAACTTGCACCAACCCACGAGAAAAACTCCAACTCACCTTTACCAACCATTATTATTAGACTTTTCTTGAATACATTCTTCATTCTATTCTTAACCACCGAATAAATGCTCCTGAGAAGAGAAACGCGCCTGCTTTCCATATGAAATGAAAATCTCGCCATTCTCCAAACCCAAATCACGACAAAGACTGGTCGTTAGTGATATACTTTATTTTCACTATGGTGTACAGTGCAGACAACCCTCTTCATTTTTTCACTTCCATTGCACAATTCATTTTCCCCCTTTTCTTGAAAAAAACACGAGATTTTCTCTAAAACCATTATTCTCCGATTTTTTTCTTCACACCTTCCATATTTATGAATCCCCCTCTTTTCCTCTTTCCTTTCTATACGTGGTTTTTGGTAAGAAAATAAATACCAAAGAGGTTTTACATCATGTTGTTTCCTTCAAAAATCATTTCTTTCAAAATATTTGAAAATCGTATGCACCCATGCTAGCAAAATTGAAATCCAGTTTTCCAATTTCCGACCTATAGATACACACACACGTTACTCATATTATACGAGACAAGGGGAAAAAGAGAAAGTCCCCTTGCAGCTATTTCCTATGCACATACACTTTCCTCACTCATCTTATCATATCCATTTCACAGTTTACATATTATGCATTTACGAGAATTATTCATACAGACGAGAACCACGGAGCTGAAACAGATTTTTTTCACAGAAACTCCATCTCTAAAGTTTGAAACAGTTTACCAGTTTCCGACCAGAATATCTATATCCTCGTGTATATTTCTAGCATATGCAAAACTTTTCATAACAAGAAATCCCATGAGAGGTGTCCCAGCATTATGAAAAAGTTGAACCTTGCATAAAATATAAGTTGTAAAAAAGTGCATAAGACAAAAATCGCTGGAAGCACTTGAGATAAAATTGTGAGTGCTCGTCGTCAACTAGACGATCCAGCTTTAAACACATGACCTTCAGCGTTCTACAAAGAAAAAAATATGTATATCCTTAGCACATTCCCTTGATATTGTTTTTCCTTTACAATTGCATATCTCCGTCAGTCAAACTACGCGAGTAGTCGATATTACGATGATATGATCAGGATCAAAAGTACGTGTGTGCTTTGTAATGCTTGCAACCCTAGCTGAAGTGGAACTGACGGGGTAATTCTTAAAAATAAGCTCCTTTACACAAAATTCAATTCCCTCAAAATGACTCCCCCTACGCTAATAATAGACACTGAGGGAGGAGAACTTTCCCCTTTTACTTTATACATATTATGCACCATCAACTATTTCCTCCATCTTCCTCCTCCCATAACAATCCAACCGTTGAGGAAAGAGTGGTAGTTTTCAGAAAAATATATATCCCACCAATGGTTATGATTATACTCCCACAACTAATCATTGTGCATGATGTGAACACTGATTTTTATCCGGAAGTTAGCCACCCAAGAAAAAAGCGGTGGGATGAATGCATAACACTAAATTCCCTTCTGAGTTACTCTCTAGGAAAAAAGACGAGAGTATATCGTCTTACTAGATGCACATTTTTCTTTAAGATAAAATAGCTCAAGTGATAGCTTACACTATTTTCCGTTATCTTCAATCTGATTTTTATCTTCAAATCCTAAAAAATACATCTTTAAAAAAACCTTTGTACATGTCTACTCCTCTTTTTGAGGTCTATGACCCATGTCGGTCCTCCCTGTCCTCCCGGCGTTTTCCCCTTCAAGTTAGATTACTCAAGTAATAATTCAACGGTTCCAAATGACTCCCGTTTTTTTCTTCCTTTGTGATTCTTTTTCCTGGGAACGAGTCCAAATCTTTAGAAAATGGAAAGTAAACAGATAGGGAGAAAAAAACGAATTCTAAGGACGAAAAGGATGTAGCCCTCCTTTTTTAACTAAAGCTTTTTTCGCCCTTGGCTTTGCTTTTTGAAAACCTCGCCTCCATAAAATTGATGACATTAGCTAGTCCCTGCTACCACAATACCAGACTGATAAACGAGAACAGGGAACAATACCAAGAAATAAGTTACTACTTTGCCATTGTGTACATCAGTCTTTGAGAAAAAAAATCTTGTCATTAGTTGAGCGACAGTGTTTTCTACAAAAAAAGGAAGAAAAAAATAAGTTTTCAGAGATTTTAGTTTCCAGTTTCAAGTCGTCCTTGTCATCTCTTTCCCGTCTTTCACTCAAGTTTCTCTTTGTTAATGAATAAATTATTGCATGAGTATAAAACGTACGTAGTTTTCTTTACCCTCAACTATTTTGCATTGAAACGGCTTCAGCCCCTTGGAAAACTTTCTCCCAAATGTGTCATAATGGGTAGAAGTTTTTTTGTGTTACAGTTAGAAACATGATGCATAAACAATGCAAAAGCGTAATTAAACTTTTCCTGGAGGTTGCTGAAAAAAGGAAAAAGTTTGGTAATTTCCTTTCAGCCTTTACCAACCAATGTGGTTAAGTATGCTGCACAAAAAGAAATTGAGGATGGTGTGGGGTAGGAAAATTCGAAATGAAATGCAAATAACCTGTGGATGAAAGAAGAGAAACCTTAGATAGCAGGAAGCTGTAATGTATTTTGTAATTTTTTTCTTCATACATGCGTGTCTCCTCCATCAACGAGTAACAAAGAAAACTCCGGTGTCCATTTATTGAAGTAATATCAAAGTTAAAACTGGATACATGAGGCTTACAAAACCAATTTACAATGTGGAATGAGCAAACCAACGGAAATAAGGAGGAAGACAATGTGCATTCCGTGAATCCAATGCTCATCACCTCATTCACTTTAATAGTTTCCTGTGTCTCGACAAGCCCACAGTTACGGTATCACAAGCAACCACCACCTCATTTGAAAAACGAGGTAGAAAGAGGAAATAAGGAGAATAATATAGTGTGCACACCTCCGCCCATCGTAAATTTCGTCAAGTCCATCCATTATAAATGCAATCCCGCCCAAACATGTTAATTTTTACTAGACTTGTGCCAACGAAATGAACCTTGGTGAAAATAACCACACGAGTATTGCTCCCTTTCACTCCATTCACTATGGATAGACTCATTACGAAGGAAATGGGCAGACATGAATCAGACTGGTGAGAGGTGAAACGGGTTTAGAATTCGGAAAGGGATTTTCACATTTCCATTTCCTACTTTCACCCTTCTTATCAGATAAAGGAAATGTATCACCTCTTTAATTACATAGATCCTTCTCCCACTCCCTTCGTTTCTTTCCGAGGTAGGGTTTGAAGTCTGGAATTGTCTGCAAAGTGATGAGAAGTTAATCCACTTGGTGAAATCAAAAGATTATGGGGATATACAGCCCTTTCCTATGCATAATATTCAATGCGATAGAATAAATACAAAGAAAATATTGACGTAGTAAATTGGGAATGCAACAAGGGTCCTCTTTATCCCACACACTAGGGAAGGGTGAATCAGGTTACATTTTCATTATTCCCAAGAATGCATGTATCGTATCTTGTTCAGGGGAAAACGAGGTTGTGGCATTTTCTCATGTTATTATCGAATTGAGTCGAATTCGATAAGCAGGGGAGCTCTGCTAGTTACTCCTCCACAGTCCACAGTTCTCACTGGACTTTCTCATGGAATTATGTACCATTACGATTAGGAGAGGAGGATATTACTACGATAGAGAGAGAAAATCATGCTACAAGAGAAAACAATGCTCCTTCCCCATTCCTCTATTCCCTCTCCATTTTCCTTTTCCCCTTTCATTAATGTAATCCACATGAAATCCTGAGTAGCATTAGTTATGTTGTCTTGTAAGCCTTTTTTTCCTGCACTACACACTACCTACCACTCAACATCATATCAACCTAGCACTGTTGAACAAAAGGAGTGAACAGCTCACAAGGCTGTAATATAATACAAAAAGCGAGAGAAAAAATAACCAATAGAAATGCCAGTGAAGAGCAGTTTATTCAAGAGGACATTACTGGAAAAAGCATGAAGAGAAAGGGAAGAAAGAAGAGAGAGAAAATATCCGACACGCACACCACCATCCCATGAAGAACAAATGAAAAGGAAGAGAATAACGAATTGAGCACTGCATTATTACATTGATCGAAAAGCTCAACAGCTCAACTCACAATGTACGATACACATGCTTGAGAAAAATAAGTTATAATTCCTAGCACATGTGTGTGCATATGGGGTATATAAAGAGAAGGAAGAAAAATAATCGACAAGAAAAAAAATGTTCCGTTTGGGGTATACAGCCTAGAGAAAACGTAATCGGTTCAGCATGAAATGAAAGTAGACGAAGAGTAAAAGAGATAATAGAATAAAATGAAAAAATGGAAACATGAAGGATAAACTGCACAAGGAGGGAAATTCATTACGTGTAGGAAAACTGGAGAAAAGAAGATAAAGGTTGTTTTCCTCTCAGAATGCGAATGCAGTGGCGACTTGTGTTCTCCCCACATCCTCCTCACTTTTTCCCAGACATAGGAAGTGAAAGGAGAGGAATGGAAGGAAAAAAAATAAGATTTTTTTGTTTTCTTTTAGATTTATGTAGAGTTACATCTGCGGATGAATACCAGCTTTCCAAAGGGAAGGACTATAAGTAATAGAAAGCAATCTAAGAAAGATTATGGCATACATATATGGAGGATCCATGTGTGTTGTGGTGCACTGACTGGTGTGCACTTTTGGTCACGAAGAAGACGCAGCAGTCTGAAAAGCGTAAAAGGTTTTACTGCATTTCATTGATTACTTTTTCCCTTCGGCTTTTTGCCTTGCTTTGCCCCGCGCGTCATCATCCGTGCAAGTTGTACTTTTCCCTTTATTACGTTCTGCAGGGAAAGCTGTGTGCTGAAGAGAGAGAGAGAGAGGAAAACTGTGAGAGAAAAGTCAGATTGGAAGATTTCTTACTTTATTATACGAAACACAACCCGTTCTTTACTTTCATTGCTGGGATTGCTGCTTCAAGGGATGATGATGGGGATGGTCGTGGCGTGAATTTCCGTTTCTGTTCTTTGGAATAAATACGTCCTCTTTATTTTATGTGGATGCATTATATTATCCTCTGTGAATCTGATCATAGCCAATGAAAATGCATCTCTCTGCAGTTGAAAAAAGGCTGAGCTTGGAGAGATAGGTGAAGTGGCAGTAAAGTTGAGTGCATTTCAGACAATATACATTCAAACTAACTAGCATCGAGCATTGAGAATTAAATGTGTTTCATATTTTCGTCGAAACATTCCAGCTGCAAGTAAAGTTACTCTGAATTTACTCTCCGCCTCCAAACAATACCTACATATTTTCACTTCGCTGCATATTTACTTTATGTACTTCACAATTAATGGTAATGTTCTAGGTTAAAAATAACTGGAAAATAACAATAACATCAACAACAACCAAGCTTGCCTAGAATTTCAGATAATTGGGTTCGACTAGGATGAGGTTCGTGATAATACCGAGAATTCAAGACAACAAAGAACATCACAATTCACACCAGAACAATGAAAAACTCATCCAGCCGGTGGGGAAAATAGAAAACATGGACTGAATGCACAAAGAAAAGAAAAGAAACCCCGTGTCTAACGAGTGCATTCATAAGTACTCATGGTGCAGTGGCATTATGAAAGTTTCCTTTGATAACAAGTGCAGGGCTATCTTTATTCTTTAGTCTGATGACATGGAAGTTCATTATTTCAATTCAAAAGAATCAAGTTTCACACAAATCTTGTGCACATTTTCCATTAGTCTCTGATCAAATACAGATTTTATTTACGTTTCTTAAACGAAAAATTGAAATTAATAAGTTAGATTTCCGTCACATATGAAAATAGAGTAGACAAATGTATTTCCAAGTATGAAGCGATAAATGATATAATGTATAGCATTTTGTAAAGAAAATAGGTTTGCCCTTTAAAACCACATAGTTTACTCAAACTTTTCTCAGAGAAATGAACACTTTGTAGTTTACACGCTCCCCTGCTCCCTGTTTTCAAGTGGCTGACCAAGCTGCTGCATTTAATTACCCTACTTCACGATAATATTTATATTTCCGTCTGAAAGAGAGAGAGAGAGAGAGCGTGACATGCTTTCAACTAACCAGCAAGAAGTTTTCATTTCATGCAAAGAAAAGAAAACAACCGCACCTTGACTTCGATCCGACGAGAGCGATAAAATTTACTTGAGTTTCTCCTTCAATTTAGAAAAAAGTTTTTTTTCTCCTGCTTTCGACGGAGTACGAGGTAATTCAACGTAACACCAGTTAAATCCGCCGTGACCCGCTGTTTTTTTCTCTGGAGCGGTAGCGGTAGCGGTAGGTTGGAACACACGTCAACCACATCTCCTTTTCACTCCACGATTCATCAACAACAACAACGCGAAAACTTATTTAACCATAAGATTTAATTACTTCAAGGGGAAAGTGAACAATTTGAATTAATGAAGCACAAGCTCTCTTGTTTCTCCTCTGGTTTAACAAGTACAAAGTGTGACCTTTTAGTTAAGCCTTTTCCTAATTACGTGAGTTAATTCCAAGCATATAGCGAAAATTCCTTCGATAAATCTTCGACTTGTAATCTTTTTGTGAAGGTCTATCACTCAATTTATTCCAGACCACTCGCAAAACTCCTTTCAAGAGGAATTGTTTCTCGTTCAAGCGTAGCAGCCGTACAACATTTGCGAGTTTTGGCTGCAAGCCAAACGCTAGCTCAACATCAAGCACCTCGGTGGACCAACTTGTCAAGATTTTATTTACGATGGTAGGGGTTGATTCAAACAATTTACAGGATAAATATTTAAAATGTAATTTACGACAAGACTATAAATACTATACTATATGAGACTTTAAGTTGCAATATGTTAGCTAGCTCTTGAATACAAAAAGCTATATGCATAAAGCCAAATTTAGAATGCAAGACGTCACAATTCATTCATCCGTCAAGCTGCTTTCTTGACCTTTGATCTTTTAGAGAACAATCAAAATATTGTTTTCCCCGTCAGTATAATTAACTAGCCTTAGCCTTAGCTCGTTAATTCATAGTTATTAGAAGATATTCGTTCACCAAATACTTCCTAATCTGGACGTCGTCATTACCCCAAAAAGTTGAAGCCCGATAAACGAATATAATATGAAACTGGAGTATGGATTTAAATTGACGTATTCGTATAATAATCCTAATGCGCAATACATGTTTGAATTTCAACTTCAAAGACCATCTTAAGGAAAAAAAGTATCAAAATGACTGTATGTAACTTTCAGCTACATTTTCCTCTTTGTTATCAATCTAATCATCATGTAACCCTTTTATTGAAGTCCTTCCAATTCACTTTTAGAAATTCACAAGAGCGCATAATATACAACCAACTATGAATCCAATGCAATGAATACCCTTTCACGTGTGTTTCGTTATATTGCATATTCGTCTCCTGTTTTTTATATGATTGCATAAACATAACCATGTACCACTTCAGCTTCATAAGAAGCTTACTTACAGCTCCAGTGTGGAAACTCGTGCTCCTTTTTATCCGCTATGATTCCTAAGCTGCTCGTTTTCCTGCCACTTTGAGAATGGAGAATAGAAAAACGAATTTTAGAAGTGGAAATGCTTCTTTTACGAAGAGAAAATATCCCATATCTCTCCAAATGCATGCATACGTGGAGCACTGTAAGTTTTATTTTATCCCATTGCACCGTTCTAAATGTAGCTTGCAAGCCGAAGGGAGACATGACATAACATAACACACATCCCATCACATTGTAAATGCCCTTGTGAACTTTTGAAAATAATGGGATTTTCACCATCCCATGAACTACTTTCCCTATAACCGACGAATGAATGAATGAGTAGGCTGGAAAGGAGAGGATTTTTCAAGCTACCCACAAGCAGATGCAGACAGACAGAAAATTATTCGCACAACAACCGCAACACATGCCTTCGTAGAAATGTATGTGCTGATGCAGAATTGTAAGTCGGCATACCAGTGCACCCTCTTGAAATCTAATGTCTGTTCACACACAACTACCCCGGACTGTTCTCTGCCGACATGAATAGTAATATGCGACAATGGTTATTTGTAAAATTACCTACATCCCACGACACATTAATGTATGATGCCATTCCATCTTGCTCAACTTGAGCGGACGTGAGAGGGGAAAAAGTGGGTGGGGTTTTAGCCAAGAAGGGTTATGCAACGCAACATGCAGTTTTTAAATTATTGACTATACGACTCAAGGTCAGCATTTTGCAAAACAAGTAAAACAACGGGAAAATACATGCCCTGCCTGTCTAAAATCTTGTATATATGATTCCACAGAAATAATGCAGTATGCGGAGGGTGGAAAAAACTTTCCTGTTGAGAGAAGTTCAACACGGCAGGAAATTGACTCGAGGTTTATTCACGTAGGAATTCAATTTGGTTTACAAGACAAAAACCCTGAGAGAAAACTGTGGGGTAGGTAGGACGTAGACACACGTAAAAGTAATCTTCCGTTTCATTCCGTTGGCCTTGCTCTTCCATCCAATCTACCATCATCCGTTCATTGTATATATAAGCTGCTTTATTTACTTCTGTCTAAAGTAGAATTCAACCAGCAACAAGGGCACAACCTGTCTAAAGAAGAAAAAACTCCAAAAAGTGAGCTGCACGAGCTCAGGTGATCATTTCCTGTGCGCTATCTAGTCTACTTAGTTTTTTCTGCTTATCTTGCTTTTTATTTTCTCTTTTCTCTTACTCAAATGTGACATTATTACTGAGGCTGATGGCTTATACTATTATTTGTTTTTGTGTGTGCTGCATCATCAGAATTGAATTGCTCTGTTGGTCGCATCTTTATGGATTAAAGTTTTTCCTTTTTGGGTTCAACTCGATTTGGTCTAAATTCCATTTCCAACTATTTCCCACTCGGTTACACAATTTTATCGATTTATTTTGGCGTGCTTGATTAAATACTAGGCTTAAAAGGTTTCTGGGAATACTCACTTGACCTTATTTCTCCATCTGTGTGTGTGTGTGCATGCTCAGTGAGCAATCATATAATCAGTTAGTTAATCTCACATCATATCAATGTTTGGATAACGCAACATTCGGAAAATGTGCTAACACGTGTGACATTCCCTACTCGCTTTCAAACCACTCAATCTTGTTGAGTGAGAAGGAAATAGGGAGAGAGAACAAGTTAGAAATCTATGTCATTATCTACCTGAGCGAGTTTTCGAGTGTACTAAAAACCGTACACGAAATGTACTATGTAGTTACATAATACTCGTAAAATGAAAATGGTACACAAAAACTGTAATTCGAGAAGTTTATTTCATTTCATTGCTTTTACAGAGATTAGTTGAAATGAATATGCGATGGGATGAAAGGAAAAACAAGTAAATACACGCATACACAGCCAACTCAAATTCTCCGTTTGATCCAGCTTTTAGAGTAATGCAGTCCTTTACTTCATATAATAGTCGTTACTTCAATAAGCTTTACTCCATTTTGTAACGTTTTCCCTTTGAAAATAGCCGACTAAATGGAATGTCTACTCTTTGACATGACACAATGAATATAGAAGGTTTCTGCTCACTTTTAAGCCCTGCTTGAATTAAAATTTTGGAGAAAAGAGAAACGTGAGGACATGAAAGTAAGCATGTATGAAAGTTTATACAAATCCATTCAAAACATTTTTCCCCTCTCCTTTATAGTTTTTCGTTTCGAACCAGGAACGTGTTTACTTCGACTTTGACATGAAACCCTATTCAATGATAACATGAGCACCATGTGCGGATTTATGAACCAGTGTAATCTTATCTAGCTGTCCATTTCAGCAAAGCAAATTAGCCTCTAAAAGCGAGATATCTGAGGTGGACAAGGTAATTTATATACTCCCATACAATGAAATGTACTTCTCGTGTGACACATTAATTCGTATTATTATTGCTTTCTGATAGCACATACTAGAGGCTGACATGACAGCTCGTGAATATAACACATAAAAATAATAGTAATATAAATAACTAGAAGTTAGTATAACTAAACGCAATTATCAGCCAAATCCATTTGCCAAGTATGTCTGTCCTAGTTGCCAGTATGCGGTAGAGCGGTAGGTAGTCATGATGGTGATTTAGAAATCATTTGTTCCTTTTCCTCTGATTCCTACAATTTTCCGAATAAATCGATCTTCATTACCGTCATTCAGCAGTTTTTATTCTTGGTTGAGGAAAAACAAGCAGTGTTAGAGTGAGCCTATCATTACTCTAAAAAAATAGTTTGAAAAGTCGTGTAAGTAAAGCATAATGAAAGTTGCAGTTTACAAATGCGTATTTGCCTTGGAATAAAAAAAAAGAATTGCTAGAATGATTTTTCCCCTTTTTGCAATTCGATCCAATTGGAATGGGTTGGAGGACATGGGGTTTGTAGTAAATTGCACAAGTAGTACCTACACGTCTTGTTTTAACTGACATGATATGGGAGTTGTAAAATTGGAATTTCATTTGCAAAAGTACCCACACAGGTATTGGGGGCGGAGAAACTCCCACGAGAGAAGTGGCACAGTATACTTATACCGACATTCATTTCCATTGAAATAACTATATCAGTTCATCGGACAAACTAGGGTATAACCCCAACGCAAACTGTATCACCTTTTCGTGTGTCTCATTTTTTTCAAGAATTCTCCATTGGAATAGAATGAAATGAATGAATGACACCATTTCCTGAGGAGAAAGTAGAAATTCCCTTGAACACTCATTTCTCTCCTTCCAACCGCAATGCAATAACGAAAGCTATGCAGGAACAGCACCGTTCGACATTCCTAGTAACCTAAAACTAGTACAATTACCAAAGAAAATGGTGTTTGATGCTATTTATTATTTGCTATCACTAGGAAAAACTAGAGCTCCAGTAGGACCTACCACAGTCCCTTCTGCTGGTGAAGGTAGAGACAGAATGAATGCATATTATAGTGTACTAACACGACATGTAATATGCATACACACGACTTGTTTGTCGTAATATCCGTGCTTGTACACAAAGTGACAAGGATATGGAGAAGAAATTTTCCTGGAATATTAGTCAACCGTTGTGTGCCGTTACATGTGTGTGTAATACCCACTCCCACATTCATTCTATTACTTGAGCTAGAGCGGAGCACGGTGTGAGCTAATTTTGTCTGCATTGAGAAATCGATCCTATTTTCGAGAGAGTCGTGAAGAGAGAAAGAGGCGAGCTAACAATATATCAATGTTGCTCGCATGCAAAAGATTGCATACACGCAGATGATATGTGAAAAAGGAAAACTGGAAAATATTTTCCTCTTGTGAGCTCATCCACTACTCACTCAGTAGTTTTCTCTGTGTTATGCATATTTTGTAGAAAAACGTGAAAATGGGGAAAGTTGAGCAGTAACCAAGATTCCAGGAGAGTTTTCTACCATTGTACATCAGAGAATATGCTCTTTCACAAGAAAATCGTAACAAGTTATGTTCTCTATATTTGAATGTAGTAGTGAGAAACAAGCCAACTGAGGAGGATTCCAGTTTTCATAATACAAGTCTTTGTATTTACATGTTACACAGCACTTTCACTCATGCTACCCTTCTTGCATGGAAATCAAAGCTGTCCCTGGGAAAAAACCCAATGATACGCTGTGTTACACCCACCAACCACGAGAAAAAATGGACGAGTCAGCATACCATCAAGTGTACATTAGTGAAAAGCATCATGTTCTTTGCTTACAACGTGTCTACGCAGAATTCCACGGCACATTTTTATTCCACTTTTTTTTGCAAAAAAAATATCCACTGCTGTACAAGAATGACAACGGAAAGAGCAAGAGATACACGATGAGCAGGAAAAGGGGAAAGGAAAATATTCTAGTTTTGCATAAGGTGTATTCACAAGCAACGAATCACAAATTCAATTTGCTCCCTTCACAAAAAAAACTCTGATCTTGTTGTCCTCCTTTTTCAAGCGAGCTTCAGCAGTTCAAGTGAATTGTCTAGGAATGCTTGTTTTCCTATTAAACGCGTAGAAGCTTGAAAGGAAGAGAAAAACTAGGCATTTCGTCACAACCATGTCTACTCCTTACAAATTATATAACGTGTTTATATGTAGCCTTCATACTACGTCGTAGTAAAGGAACGCAGTGATCCAGCAAAATACAATTCACGCTTTGGAACTGATCCGTTTCTTAGGAAAAGGAAAAGAAGGGAGTATACCTGAAACGACTGGAACGAGGTAGACGTTACTACGCTCTATTTTTCTGGAAAGGTTTCCCGCTCATACAAATCACAATTTTAACCTTAAATAAGGCTAACACGGCACAAAAGAGATGTTCCTTGTAAAAATAACGTGAAAATACGTATAGACTGTTTTTTCCTCAGGGAAGATTTAATTTCCGTGTCGATGACTGTCATCCATAAATATTTCCTCAATGGCTTACATCGCTTCAGATCATTTTTTTCCAGGAGATACATACACCCTTTGTTATTCTGCATTTTTTCACAGGATATAGAAATTTACACGAGAGAAAAAAAGTTCCCTTTTCATTGTCATTTAAATTGGATGAAAATTGCGAAATCTTTACATTTACTTTCACCAACACAGGAAGTATGTCTTGAGGTTATTTCCATATATCCTTCAACTACTAGGGAGTCAAATCCCTCTTGAAGTAGAGATATTTGTGTCCTTTCTTTCTAATGAAATGGGAAGAAGGAAGAAGCAAAATGAATTTTTTGTACCACCTTCTCCTTATCACGAAGAAGTAGAGAATTCTATTTATTTTGACATTAATTAAATTTTTTTCACACATTTGTCCACATTTTTTATCTCGGTGGATTTTCCTAAATTCCAAGCCCAAAGACTGCATCATCCTTTCAGATGAGGTAAAAAGGCAGTATTAACATTTCACTTTTGTGGCATATGCAACCAAAGTAAAGGATTTGCATATCACTAATGGAATCCAGAATGAATGAAAAAAAGTCTTGGCAAAAGAAAAGAGTTTTTTCGCTTAGTGCGAAAACTGAGAGGAAAAGAATAGAATTTCATTATTTTATTTTCCTCTCCCTTTGAATGCATATTCAGTTTTTGTAATGAAGGGAAAATGGGAGTGTGTGGGATTTTCCTAAGTAGCATTACATTTCCCATATATAGATCATCCCTCCACCTACCTCTGAGTTTCCGGTGACATGCTCATGCATTGCAAATAATGTAGAGAAAGTGCTGGATGAATAAGGTTATGTGCACTGCAAACGGATGAGAATTCCAGGAGGGTCTCACACTCTACGACTAACGTTACTAGTTGAGTTGAAAAAGGGAGAAAAATGAAACCCAAGCCTTGTGTATGAGTAAGGAAGGAAAAAGTCTATTATATTCCGTGCCAACATGAATATTCGCAGGTGAATTATAATGGGCTTTGTAGAGAACCGGAGAATAAACGTGATAGGATGTGCACTACGTAAAAAAGAGAGAGAAAATGTAGAAAGTGGTGTGCTGGTGTTCAAAAAGAGGAAAAAACATTGTCTGTGCTGTTGCTTCATGTAAATGCATATCATTATTTTTGTCTGGCCGGAAAAATACTATACATAAAGAAGAAATAGTGAAATATGCATTACGAGGACATATCACGTTAGTATACCTTACAGCATCATTCATATCCTACTTTTCTCCGGATTTCCATTATTATTATGCATGCAAGCCTAAAGCTTACTTTTTAGTAATGGTATCCAGCAGAGCTGATGGTCATAAAATGCCCTTTATTTTCCATCTGGTTTTCTTTAAAAGGAATTTTTACTTTGTGTTATGTGCTCTTGTTCTCATTTTTACTTTTCAGCTTGCGTTTTTTTGCATAATATACATTATTAATGGATGCTTTGCATAAATCGGATGGGATGCGGTAATTTCAGCCGATTTTTTTGTCATAACTTGTCACTGCGTTGGGAAGTAATTTATATAGAGAGAAATATAAGTAGTAAGAGAAAGCATTTTCTAAACTATTCTTGTCTCTAGATAAACTGTCCGTTTTTTAATCACGGTTTTTACCGCAACTGCACAAATCATCACAGCTCATTTAACTAACGTCTGGGATAACTCACATGCATAAAAATAAAGCCAAAGCCAAAATAATTTAGTACGCTTTCACTCTCTAATCGAGTCTAAAATCAGAATTCGCAATCATTTATTATACACTGAAAATTTGCAAATTTCACCTTTTCCCAATCAAGAATACATAAATTCACAAATACATCTCTTATCCTAGTACATACCTATTTGCAACGGTCTAAAAAATCAAACTATTTACCCTTTAAACAAATACATTACTTTCCTTTCATCATCATCATCCCGTCACTGACTGTGGAAAAACGACGTATGGCTGAAATCAGCAGGCCATCATGAAGCAGAACAAAATATGTACATATCCTCTTCCACCAATTTCCCTTACTATCCACCACCACGACCACACCATGATACCACCACCCAGGCAAAGTCACAATCATATCAATGTTCATTGCAGCCGACAGGTTTTGGTTTTTTTGGCTTTTCCCTTCTCCCTTTCTCTCTCCAGTTTGAGCTTCATTAGATTTCAAGGATCGACCTATTTTCCCAGTGCGCTCTTAGAATTTTTAGTAGCTGAAAGAGAGGAGCATTGTGTATACCCTTACCACACCATACACACACACAGCAACACAACCAATCATTTACAAATGTTTTCGACGCCTTGTCTTCCTCAAGACGTGTTCTCTCTATGTAGCAGTAATGATAGCAGTCGAGTGTTGTTGACTGTAAACAGTAAAAAAATCAATATGGCTTCTGTGGTTGAACGTGAAGAGAGAGAGAGTGAGAGAGAGAGAGAGAGAGAGAGAGAGAAGAGGAAAAAGTGAAACAAAAATGTTACCCCGTCTTATATATTATATATACGGGAACATATTAAGTTGTTATCATCATTCTCCCAGCGTCCCATCCTTCTCTTCAGTTTCAGCAATGACGATAACGCCTCTTCTCCAGTAATCTTCTTACGGAAATCCTTTCCTACCTCCTTGTACACAAATTTCTTTCCTTTTTTCAAAAGCTATTGGATTCAATATCCTATACGCCACTTGTGTACATACATAATTCGCCAAGTATTTGACTTCCTTCATTTTCATTGGATCAAAAGAGAAAAGCTGCAATTAAGTTGATCTCCCAATTTTTTGCAACATCATCCACTGATACGGCTTACGACGTAAATACCTCTCGTAATTTTTTCCCGGACGGGATATGGCTAGCAACAAGAGTAAGCTCCAGTTACAAAAGTTTATTGACTCTGCGACCGCTCGCAATGTCACTCTCTGTGGAATTATATACAAACTCTTCTATCGCAAAAGATGAGAACGTGACCTAGACGGATTTTCCTTTGTGACTCCTCCCATTCTCATTAGGAGCAGAGCAGCGAAGTTACAAGTGCTTTTAGTCAAGAAGATTTTAGCTTTATAAGACATACTTAAGCTTTCTCCTATTTTTCTTCGTATACCTTCCTCCACGGAGGAATTTTCTTGTGGAAAAGTCGTGTAAACAACATGATGAGCAGATGATTAATCATTCTCATCGCACTGGCAAAAGTGAGCTGAAAATATAAGCCTTTATAAAGAACTCAACTTTATATTTTATATACATAGCCAAGGAACAATTTTCCTTTTCTCTTTGCTACACTTACAAATTACCACAATCTAATTGAATTGTGTGAGAGCACGTCTGTCGAGGTGACATTTAATACGCGCTTGTCTCCTCACTAACCACTGCCACTTCTTCAACTTGGATAATTTAACGAAGGCTTATTTCCTCTAGAAAGTTTCACGCTTGACCTCCGCGCATAAATGAGAAGGTTAAGAAGGATGATAATTATCATGATCTCAACCAAGCGGTTCTTCTGACCAACCCTGAAGATGGATAAAGCACTTAGTTTCCATCTCCCACAATCTCCTTAGGAGTTTCCCCTTTTGTTTTTTAATATGCAGAATGCCAACTCAGCGCTAGGTAATAATGAGTATTAAGAGTTACTTAAGAGGACGGCTTACAACCAGAAGAATTCCTCACAAGGCTACTTGCATCTTGCATCATCAACTCTTAGTCTTCACTTTGGGAAAGTGATCTCCCACTCACCAAGAAAGAGAAGGAGACAGATTGCGGATTTTGAAAAATTGCCTTTGGTTGTTGGTTAATTGAGCAAATCCCATTATCCTCTGTGCTCCATGGAGCTCGGATTGAATATAACAAACGAGCCCTACTAATACAATCCTTCCTCAAGCTCTGCTGCCTTCTATAAATGTGCACCATGCAGGTTGCAGATGATACCAAGAGTTAGACATGTCGCCTCCTCTTTCTCTTCGTGAAAACAACGTGACTCCAGGAAAAAGCACATTTGCTTTCTTTGAATCTTGCCAGAGTCTTTTGGTGCGTACGAGAGCCAGCCTTGAATTGCTGTTTTTCCACTTTTATTATTATTATTACACATACATTTGTAGAGGATTGAGGTTATATATTAGTTCAAGTTTTATTTTCCCCTTTTCCCCTAGTCTTTCTTCAATTTGCCTTCCTGCTGACTCCCCCAGTTCAACTCGACTAGTCGTCCAAGTGGGTGGCCGTCGGAGATGAATGTTTATAGCGTGGCGATTTATCTTGGCATTGCCATTCACCGCAGCAACGCAAGTTCATACATTTTCTCTGTCAGAGCGAAACGTTTGGCATGAGAGGAGATGTAAGAGATCAGCCAGCTGCAGTTTTAGGCAAGTCTTGTAGAATTTGTGTGGTTTTCACGTTGGGGATAAAATCATGATGACTGATGTAGTTGGGTGACTACGCAATCCCAGATTTCAAGAATTTTTCCAGGAAATATATACATACATAAATTCATATATAATAGCGTGTATAAACTTGAAGAAATTCCAGGCATCGAAACCTCAAGTGCAATGAGAAGCTTAAACAGTGAAGCTCTCAGAAGTAAAAATCATCAATATTTCATTCATCCATGAAGAAACGCAGTTAAGGGTGGAGTTCCTTTTATGGTCAAGGTCAAAACTGTAACATCGTCACAGGACTAGATCGTACCTTGTTGAAACTAGTTTTTCCAAATTATTCATAAAATTATTCATATTCACAAAATTTTCATCCCTTCTTACATATTATAAATACCCTACACAGCATTATGATATGATAGTGAACAATAGGAAAAACTGATAGTTTTGCGGTTTTTAGTTAATCATGCAAGTGTGAAGCGCTTCTCATCTTAAACACTTTCTTTGAGAAACTTATAAGCCCACTCTTCCTGTTAAACCTCTCATTAACCTAATTACAAGGACGCGTTTATTTCCTATTTTTTGCCTTTATAAATAAACTAAAATAATCCTTGAATGAGCATCCCACCGCTTTCAACCCATCCAACCAAATTTGCATCTCCGCTTTCGAAGCAAAAAAGCAGGAAGAGAAAGATCGCGTGCTTTCTCCCCATTTCCAGTTTAATGTTCACTCCATATGTCAAACGGGAAAAATAAGTGGAAAATAATAAAGCGTCCATGTAAAAAAAACTAAAAGCGCAAGCCATAGAGCTCCCATTCTAGAACACAAAATCTGCTGACTGATTCTTACAATAAGTTTTTCCGTATAAATAGCTCTCCCATTAGGAAATGTGTACATGCAAAAAAGGCACCCATACATTAGAATAAATACCCCGACAGAAGGAAGTGGTGTGGTGGCATGTAGCCATTGTTTCATTCGAGGAATAAGTCGACTCACTATTTTCCTGGACTTTTGCCTACCCCCACACTCCCTCCTATCGCAGCCATTGCCAAAGTAGAGAAACGGGTAAAATTTATTGAGCCAGATAGTAGGAGTGGAGTGAGCCGTGTTTTAAAAAGATTATTTAAATATACACATACAAAGTTTCACGAGAGTCTAGCCCACATTTCACAAATGAACTCCTGGGTTCCGCAGCAGTAAAAGTGGAGAAAGTGAGCGTGAAGCAAAAGCAAGTCTATATTCCTCGGCCAAAAACTTTTCGCCAGTATATAAATTACACAAAAAGGAAAAAGGACACCATATTCCCATCCTCTTTCTCTGAGAAAGATGCCGTATCAGCAGCATCAAGAGAGGTAAAATGCACACAAAGGTTTATATCCTTTTTAATACTATTTTCTCCATAATACGCACGCATGCAAAAAAGGAAAAGGAAATAAATTAAATGCCCTTTGCTTAGCGAGCCGAGGAAAGTGTTTATTCACAATTCTCGAGCAATATTAAAAACTTTATGGATCTTATAAAGAGCATATGGCAAGAGAAAAAGCGAACAGCCACGAGTAGTTTTCCACTTTTCCACTCTGTATATGTGTAAGTGTGTGTCGTAGTCAGTTTGGTGTCATGTCCAGGAAAAACAGTGGAATACTCACACTCCCATTCCATTGCATTGTCTCTTTTCTATGTGCCATAGAAGTGGAGTAATAATAGCCCATGCTGTTGCTGCTCTATTTCCCTCCGGAGAAAATCCTCTGTGGAAAGAGAAAGGACGAGTTAAGAGCAAAATGCAATAATATATCGAAGCACCAAATGGCTCATGATAGAAGAGCTCAGCTGAGCAAGGAATTCTCCTGCAGGGATGTTATATCAAAGAAAAAAGGGTTGATGAACTTTTGGCTCATTCATTATAAACAGTTGGTTCGGTCACACTTTTCCCAAAAAAAAGGAATCACACATCAGTGGAGCTTGCGCGGTTGAAAATTACATTCAAATATAGGCTTCCCTTCCGGCCATTCTGAGACCGCGTGTAAAATTCTCTATAATTTTGTGAGTCAAAGGAAATGGAGAGGTTTAATCGGGGATCTGAAAGTTGTAAAAAACGGAATACTGCTGAGTTTACAACTCCCAACCAATACACTATTTCACAGAAGAAAACGACCCTCCAGTGTCGTAATGGTCATTGTCATCAATCAGAATACATTTTGACTCCTTCAACCCCCTTGGTTAGCTTAGCCTGAACAGCTTTTTGCAAGAGAAGGATGTAAAGGATATTTGAACTTTGTGTCATTCAATATTGGTTTTTAAAGGTTTGAGGTTGTGCCTTCTCCTGATATGAAAGCTACATCACTGTCTAATATCCTGGAAAGCGTAAGAATTCAATTGATCCTGGTTACATAGGTATAGGCTATGGGATGCTAAAGAAAGTCAGAGAAAGATGGATTGGTTAGTATCACCAAGTGCGAGGGTGGCAGAATAACTGATAGAGATGAATCACTCTCAATTTCAATGAGATTACTGATATATATTGTTTTTTGCTAAACGAAGCCAATAACGCAATGACGATGTTGCCGGCAACAAAATTTCTATATTTGTATCAGCCATTTCTTCTTGCATTTCATAAAACCCTCATAACAATCTTTATGATCATCTGATCCACACAAATTTGTTTCTCTAGGCTGATACAAGTGCCCATGTGGGTCACACGTCGTATCTAATAATAGCGCAAAGGAACAACCTCAATAGCCGTAATGGACACGAAAGAAACGTGAATGGAAAAGAGAGAAACATTGAGAAAAATGGGATCAGTATTTCCCATTCTGTTCATTGTATCCTCCACTTTCTCAAAAACACTTTGATCACATCGCACCATACTCACACTGCCGCTCTCTGTGAATAGATATGCAAGAAGTCAAGGAGAGAATAAAAGTTGGATAGATGGGCAATAAAAATCTATACGAATGAAGTGACAAGGGTCTAGCTTGTTATCAATAAAAAATGACACTCACTTTCTCATTCGATTACCTACCCCTGGATTCTCCCCTCTTCTTTCTATTTTCTTATAAAACATCTTCCCAGAAAAAAGAAGATAAGATGCATGTGAGAAGGGAGAAAATGTGATACAATAGTAATAATCTTTTTTTTCTCTCTCTTTATATGCCGCTCCACAGTGCAGTGCACTTTTACTGCAACAAAGATAAAAGGAAGGTATTTCAGAGATATATTGAGATTGCATATAACAAGAAACGATGGCCGCTTCTCGTTTCCTGTCTCACCGAATGACAAACACAATTGCTGCATACGACAGAAAAAGAATGAGGCTTCTTCCCACCAGCCAAAAATCTTATGTAGCATTCCGAGAAGTGAAAATTTTCCCTCCATTTACTGCAGTCACTCAAGACATCTCACTCACTTTGGAAGAGACGCAATTCAACAGAAGCTTATTTTTTGGAACAATCCCAGAGCCTATCTTATAAAAGTGGATAGTTTTTGATAAGCTATATATTTCAAAAACACTCAAAAGGGAATATCGATTCCCTCCTCATGTACAAGAAACACACACTTTTTTCCCTTCCCTAAAGTCTCAAACCACACTTGCCCATTTACCCATCCCATTACCACTTTTACACAAAACCAACCACCAACTCAATGTTCCATGGGACAGGAGATGGAGACCCTTCTCTCAAATATATATACAGACATAAAATAAAATACAAATCGTGTACAACGCACCTCTCCTTTCTTAAAGAGATAAGTGCACGCACAACGAAGTAAAAAAAACTTTTTTCGAGATCATTTATTGATGGGATGAGACTAGCAGTCTGTGGCATACCCATTAGTAGCACCCCATTCCTGTCACTTTGAATCACTTAAATAAACTATATCCCTCTTTTTCCTTTTTTCCACTGAACCATCTCTCCCGCATAAGTCTCTCTATATTTAGCTCAATGGAGGATAGCAAGACTACTTTTGTGGATCTTTCTCTTCCATTCAAAAAAAAATAAAAGAAACGAGGAAGTAAACCACCTATTTTCTTTCCTTTTTATAACAAAATCATGAGTTTGAATGCATTCCAGGAAGCTTTTTCTAAATCTCAATCTCCAGGAAAAAAAATTTAGCCAGTCATGTTCCTACATCAGTTAGCACCAATCCTGCAATTACTACTACCACAGTATGAATTGTCTCGAGAAGAATACGAGGAAAAAAAGTTTTCTTCTTTTTCCCCAATGCCCACATCCATTTCTCCCATTACCATTATTATTATCTGTTAGTGACTGCACCACCTAACAAGACAAACTGCAAGGGAGGATGAGCAAGTGAGAAAAAAATAATGCACAAAGGAGAAGAAAAAAACCTCCAAAAATGTGGAACCAGTCAAGCGTATCACCACCACCCGACAACTTATCACATCACACACAACGCAGCGGCAAAACCACGCTACTCACTCAGTCAACCACCCATTTACTTACTTTTTCATGCTCCACTCCAAGGAGAAAAAAAGTCCTAGAGAATATTACTGTGAGTAGTCTTCCCAACCACAGAAAGCCATTCAAGCGAAACTGATAAACAGAGAGGAAGAAGACAACGACGAAAAAAGAGTAAAAGAGAGCAAGAGAGGAGGAAGATGAAGAAAAAAAGTTTAGATTATGTGTGCAAAAGGGAAATTGAAGGAGAGAAGGGGAAGAGCGGGAGGGTGGGAAAAGAAGAAAAAGATAAAAGTTGAGTACAAACTTTGAGGTTTCCAAAAAGCATTCCCAGAGAAGAACAAGAAAGTTGTCAGCCTTTTTCCTCCTCTTTCAATGCAACAAAAAAGATGGTGTGGAGAATGTCAGTGTGTACAAAGCTGAAGCCTTTTAGCAACGCTAAGGGTAGCGCGATGTGGGTTGTACAACAGAATAATAATAATAACACTGGGTGCTCCTTTAGAAGAGAAATCAAGTATGGGAAAGTTTACAAAAGAAGAGCGAGAACTCTTGGAGCAATTTTCACTTGGGCCTTTGATGAAATTAATGAATGAAGAGAAAAAGAGGGTTTAATGCTTTACTTTGTGTGTGGGTGTGGGTAAGTTGAAATAAAGAATTTTAATTGTTTTCTCACAAAAAAATAAAGGAAAAGATTGCATGCTTCCTTCCTATCCTGGAGACGAAATGCAGGGGAGAGAGTTTCCCGGAAAGTTTATGTGTCGCTGATAGGAATCTACTAATTATTCTCAGAAATTTTCTCGGGTTTCATGCTCTTACGTAAAGAAAATGATATTCCATCAAAGGAAAACGAAGAGAAACAAGTGAGGAAAAGTATTTTCATTTTGAAAGAGTATAATTACTATTGAAAGTTTGGAAGTCTTTCTCAAATGTAAAAGGCGTGTTTCTTTTTTACACAGAGAGAGAGAGAGGCATTTGATAAATGATGATTTGGAAAGCTATTAGCAGTTGTGAGTGAGAAACTCTAAAAATCATTTATATTTTCTAGGAAGGCTTCCAAAACGAAACTGTTATAGCTTCCTTCTTCAAGCTGGAGGATTAAGGAGAGTAAATATTATTCCTAATTTTATGACGGCAATTCCTTCAAACGAAATGACAGCTCAATGAAAATTATGAATCATTAATGTCCAACCATTTAACTGAGAGATGGCTGCTATTCCCATGCACAAGTGCAAACCAAGCACGGAATCAGGAAAAAAATGGAGTAATTTCTACTCATACATTTACCGCCTTATACTCATAACAACTCTTTGATGCATGGATTCTTCCAACGCGAGAAAGTTAAAAGGAAAATGAGGATACAAAAATCGCTTACAGGGTTTCCTTAAACGGCGACAACTTGATTATTTTTTCCGCATTTGTGCTTCCTTAAAAATACTACTCTAGTTAAGCCTGAACACCAGAGGGAAAAAATCCAAGTGGAAAAAATTAGGAAGTCATGTGAGAAGTGATAACAAGTAAGTACACTCTTTCCATTTGTAATCTCCTATTTTAGCAAAGTGAATAAAATAAGGGGCAAGGAAAGACTAATGATTATTAATGACAAATGATCCTATTTTAATCATCTCTCTCATATAAGCATAATCACGGAAGGAGAAAGGAACCCATTTTCTGAGAACACAGTCTCTAGCAAAAACGACCCCAATATCTTTAGGATCCTAGTCACTAGTAGAGTATTATTATTTAATCCCAGCTGTCTCCAGCTCCAAATTAATTCATTCCAGTGAAAAAGCCCCTTCTTGTTCCAGGAAAGTGAATATTATTTTCATATTTAGAAACAAGAACAAAATATTTCAAACAAAAGAGTAGGCAAAGCTCACAGTGGAAAACAATGAACAGACTTGGGCGGATTTTTACATAAAAGCTAGCCAAAAAAGTTGTAATGAGGTATATAAACCATGAATATTCATTTTGAGATAGGGGCCCACTAATAATGTCATTTTTATATATCTCCATTATACTTTATAAACTTTCAAAAGCTACAAAAAAGGTTGAGAGTTGAGTGAACTCTATTTTTTTTAAAAAAAAAGAAACTACCACACTTCACATTTTATGCTTTTTACAAAATGATACCACATCCTTTAAGCATTTTCTTTACTCACCGAATCAATGACAAAATTATATAATATGAAAGTGCAACGGCGTAAAAAAAACTTTTTTTCAACCGTGTAGACGTAGCCCATGGTTTATGAGCCGTTTTAACAAATGGTTTCTCCCTACACCGTAATTTTTCTTGTTATGAAGCAAAAAATGTAGACATTTCATATCATATTCCATATTCACTTCTTTTCCAAAAAAAATAACCATGTATAAAAATATACATGAAAAAACCACCATTACATAAAAAAATCCAACTTACCCGGCGTAGCAGCTCCTGGATGTTGTATTGGGTAGTGCTTCCAGCAGTGGCCATTTGGTTGAGGTTCGCAGAAGAGGTAACCGTTGGTCGAGGTTGAACCATTTATTCAACCGCAATGAACTACTTTGCAACTGCACAAAATATATGTATATATATAGGTAATATATATTCCCCTCCTTCTATCTCCTTTTTTTGTCGTCTCCTCCTTGTTGCAATGTGGACTTTGAGGGACGACTCTTTTTTCTTGATTCGCTATTTCAACTTGTACAAGTTGAGTTACAGACCTTCTCCCACTTATCTACCACTCTAGATGATAGTTTGTGGGAGGAGAGGGGAAGGATGAGAAAATATTAGTTTATACTTGCTCTAGTTCCAAGTATTTAACCCAACTATCTTGTAGCTTCAAGAAGCAAGGTTTTTATTTTATTTTATAATAGTTGGGCTCATTCCACCAAAGAGATTTTTTCTTCTGTCAATGTGAAATATATATAGAGCAAAAGTTGTTGGGTGGTTATCCCTTAAAACTTTTTTTATCGCTGTATGTAGTATAAATCGTAAACTGGGGAAGATATATAAGCTTTATACAATATTTTGAGAAAACTCTTTTAAAATTATGACTCCAGTGGAAAGACAGGTAATGAGCCTGATGAAGTAGGACAGGCTGTATAAAAATGGT
>JAHZNA010002083.1:0-10743 GCA_027743935.1 Sinodicranocentrus sp. ZH6
TATTGACGTATAGTCATAGTCCTACTTTCGGGATATTTTAGATTCTTAGAATATTTATATTACCATTACCCACACATTTAAATCTGTTAAAGTATCATACAGGATTAATCAACGTTTCTCACTTATAGTGTTATTCATTCATTCAGGGATTATATTATGCATTTAATTACGTCTTTCTCAAGAAACTTTCGGAAACAAAATGGAAATGACGTTGATACGATGACGATAATTGGGTCTGCTTTTTCAGCTATGAAGTATGGTCTGTTCTGGTCACACTTGCAGAGTATTGCAGAGCTCCTTGGACGTTACTTACTTAAAGAATTACTTAGTTGGTGTGAGTTCAATGAGCTTCAAGGTCAATTCTTCCAACAAAGCAGGGGTTTTAAATTAAATTAGTAACAATATCCATCGTCGTAAAGAAGTGGGTTCTTGCTTATTCCGATATGTAACAATAATGAACGTATGCTACTATACGGTGCAGATATGATTATCCATTTTAGTTTTTAATCATGCAATCAATCATGAAGCACTCATACAAGATGCACAATTGAAGTTTTTTGATAATTATGAAATTGTGCTAAGCGAAACAGTATAACAACGTGTTTAATATTGTGGGGTTAAGTTGAGACTGGCTTCCGTATAGTTGCACACAAAGAACTATATTAATGTGTAATCATATAACATATTGATATATAGTTAAGTGGTTTAAGAGTATTTAGGCTTCGGCAACCTTCATCATACCGAAGAACGACTTTTCAGGCTTGAAAATAGAGAAAATATTTGCACCAATATTTTTGACAACAATTTTGTCGTTCTCGCGAAGACGGGTGAGTCCAGCTGTGAAGCAAGAATTGAACTCTTGCTTGGATGTGCATTGGAGAAGAGGTTTATCGTTAACTTCCATCACAAATCCTTCAACATTGGCATCATGATAATGAATCTGGAATCGAGAATAAATTACGAATTAATACCACACGTAATTACTAATAAAATGGCTGTAATAATAATAATTTCAGCTTTCATTCCAAACTAATAGCATAGCATACCTGAGCATATATGTAGTAAATTCCAGATTTGTGTACGGTAGCAGAACCGCCATTCCTGTCATAAGTAACGGAATTCTTGGTGTTCCATTCCTCAGGTTTCCAGATTTGGAATATTCCATCGGTATTACGGAGTCTGGGATTGTCTTCTGCTGTGAAGTTTGAGACATCTGCAACAAAATGTGCAACTACTGGTTCCAATCCCTTTGGCTCGTCAAATGTGACAACACGGGCGGAAACCTGCATTAAGCATGAAATTGTATAGCATTATACACACTGCTACTATGTATCGTATCAACTATGTATCCAACTATGTATCTGTTACAAAATCGGAATATATTTACCTGATTATTACCCTGTCCAACTCTACGAATTGGAGGAAGAGAACGAGTGCGAAGATCTGGAGCATGGCGAGTATCGGTATATTCAGTGCTAACAGGTGGAAGTCTGTCTTTGATTTCCTTGAGTCCAGAAGGATAGAATCTGTTTCCATTAACATCAGTGGTGTAGAAGGTTTCGTCGTCGTGATTGCGAGTAATGGTTTCCCCGGTTTTAGCACGCCTCCTAGAAGATTCACGTCCGTGACCTCCTCGCCTTTTCTGCTTCCTTCCAGACAAGAGACCCTCTTCAGTTGACAAAGATTCATCATCACCACGTCTCTGTTGAACATTCAATACTGGATCACCTGAAGCGGTTCTAACAACCCATGGATACTCTGGAGCAAGACGTTTGAATCTATGTCCGACATGATTGTCATCGTCGACAACTGGGGTAATCTAAAATCAAACAGATTCAGAGTAAAGCATGAATGAATGAAAGGTTATCAGGAATGCACGGTGTTTGCGTCGACTTTGAATGAATGAGGAGAATGGCAAGGACAAATCTATTCACCCTTGATCTTGACTTCATAATCTTGTTTTTCTTACATTATGCAATGAACGAACTTTAAATTGATTCGTGTCGTGATTTCACATATGTGAATCCGTAAACATGTCGAAACATGTTACGTTGGATTACTATTTTTCACCTACACTGCTCATTGTTAACGATGCATGCCAAAAAAAAGTGCTTCAAATTTCGACCTACGCCCTACTCATTCGTTTCACAACTTAACTATAATTCAACAAGGTAAAAATATAGGTTATAAGCACCTGTTCCTTTCGTGGACGCTAGTTATTTAATGAAAATCATGCTACATGAATCAATTTAAAAACATGTATTCAGCCAGCTTAATTAAACTATAACCTTTCTATGTTCCTCCAATTCAGTGACTTTGTTTTGAAGTTCGTCGACAATGGATTCCAACTCTTGAAACTTGGTCTCGTAGCGGTAAACAGCTATGCTGGTGGCGAAAATGAGACCGCAAAAAAGTAGAGCTTTCAAAAACGTGTACGTGACAGATTCTGTTCTGTACATCTTGCTACCAGGTGGTAGCAAGATTTCAGTTATATCTGACTTCATGCCTTTAATGAAAGGATTCAGGAAACTTTGGAAAAGAAATAATAAATAATTCGAAAACCAAAGCCAATGACTAGACGTTTTGCCGGATTTCCAGTAGGTAACCAACTAAATGGATCTTCAGGCAAGGTCTGTCCTTATATAGTCCATGATTCAAATTAAGATAGCTTTACATAATAAATATACCTTAGGTGCGCATATCTGGAGACATTTACGTAGCTTTGGTGTTCCTGTTTACCCAATAGTGTTTTATTGGACTAGAACGCTTCAGTATTAAAACATAAATCATTGGTTTGATTTACCGTAAAGGTTAGCTTTCCGGAGATAACCTCCACCTCGTGCAAATTTACTAGTAAACTGATGAATTTAGTAAGCGTGCATGAAAAAAAGTCATCATGAAAAAGTGTGCTTTAAATACAAGTCCATTCATTTGCAGTCCACGATAGTCAACAGCGTGCTGTATTATTTAATCTTCTTTGGTCGCTCATATTACTTTACTTTACATTTCAACGCACGTGAATTTTTCTTAGAATTTAATTAAAGAAGATATTGTTCATAACGGATGATATTCCATCAGCCTTTTTATTGGATTACATTCTGTGCATATCACCCAGTCACCTACATACACAAATTGTACAATGCATACATGCTCAGACTAAGTAAGCTCATCTTTTGATAAAAAGTATATCTATAGCCTATAGGTATCACAAAAAAAGAAACTCAAATCAAAGTCAAGGTCGTATTTATACCTTTAATGCAACTTCAAAAATATTATTTTAAACTTTGCATTTAACCTATCCTGCAGTCTTGTATACATGCTACATTTCTTGAGGTACAGTTATCCAAACCCACATAAATAATAGACATGATTGTGATGAGTGAATAAGCTATTCATCCTCATTGACAAAATAACATGCTTTTGATGACTAAATAGAACAATTTTAAAATAGAAAACTCGTTGCATTCTTGAGATTCTTTTTTAAAAGTTAAAACATGCAATTTAGTAAATTCTAGCTTTAGCTGCTTTCAAAAAACAAGTAATCATACAAAATCTGAAACACAAACCATGCGTATATTCTAATTAGACAAAACCGTCTAAAACATGTATCATTACGTTTCCTACTATCTAAAATTTCATCAGTACTCACAAATTAGTTTGGCTACCACTTTAAAATTACGAATGGGTCGGCTGGCCACATCCACCAACTTGGGTATACAATATACATGTAGTATGTAATAGGCAATGCTGTCTTGACTTTGACGGCAAGAAATTAGTACGTACGTTACGCATATGTTGAGAACATCACATCATGTTTGTACATATATACACTGACCACTTCTTCATCATCGTGCACCACCAGCAACAATGTAAAGTCTTGTAAGGTGGTCAATCCAATTCGAGCATAGCCTAAAGTGGTATCAGTAAAAAATGAAGTGGTTGAGACATAATACCAAATGTGAACTTAATCCTCTCAACATACACATCCTGCTGCTAGTTGGTAACGTATTTTGTGAATATATATTGGCAATACTGTTTAGACAGTGCAGAGTAGTTAGTACACTTGAGAGTTCCCTTGCGAATCTAAGGATGCCTAATTATGCATTTAAAAATCCTACCTTGCATACTTGCCATACAGGAAAATTGCGAAAAGATGAAGTACCTGTAGCTAGATTTGTATGTGCAATCCGAATTCAAATCGTACGAGAAGCAACTTACTCATGTTTTTATGCAACGGAAACACATAGGCATCTTTGAGGTAATCCGCCTGTAGTTCTCATGCATTCAGCATGTATATATCCCGAATAACGGGAATAGCGTCTGACACGGTTATGCATTGTTACATTCGCTCACTCACTGTGGCATGAAAAATCTTGATGCGAACCCAGTTTCTAACCTGCATGATCATCACTTGTACCTTGTAAACTATGTAGGTAACCTATTGTCTAGTGCACACAAGTTAGCTCGCACAGGTGAGATTGTGGATTAGTTTTAAAAGCGTTTCACGAGTGTGATTTCCTTTTTTCAAAACTTGTACAGTTTAGTTTTTTTAAGAAATTCTAGCAAAACACGTTGTGAAGAGTTTGCTCTAAGAAAATGTTGTTAGTAGAATAAATAAATATTTGAAGAAAAGTATTGGAAAAGTATTGGAATTTTGTGGTAAAATACGGGTTGTCAGAAACATGGATATCGGAAGTGTCAGCTTTGTGTATCCTACTTTAAATGAGCTAACAGAACCAGAGGAGACAAGTATTGAAGGGACTCTACCTGAATGGCTTAACGATTCCGTGTATATTCGAACGGGTATAATAAAAATTACATTAATCTTAATTTCTTTTCAATTTCCCATTCAGTATTCATCCTAATAAATTTTATTTTCACAGGACCAGGTCATTTTGATTTTCAAAATTTTACAGTAAATCATTTCTTAGATGGTAAATGTCTACTATCAACAATTTACAAATTACACCACAAAAAAAGTATTTACACATGTTTAGCATGCTTTGATTTGATTTCAGGGTACGCGATTTTAACGAGATTTCAAATCGGCAAAGGTACAATAAAGTATGACAGAAAATATTTGCAAACCGACGCATACAAAAGGGCCCTCATTGCTCAAAAACCTGTGATTGCGGAGTTTGGAACCAAAGCCTATCCAGACCCAGCGAAAAATGTTCTTTCTCGCTTTATCCCCAGCCTGGTACAATTTCATGTCAAATATGTACTTCTTTTTATTTGCGAATGAAACATTTTTATTATTTTGCATATTCTTAATTCTCACACCACTCCTTGTTTTCAATTTTCAGCTTCCAGAAATGTCAGATAACTGTAATGTATGTTTGTTCACTATCGGCAGTGATTTATTTGCTGGAGCCGACACGTGCATGTTTCGCAGAGTAGACTCGAAAACCTTGGATTGTGCAGAAAAGTTTGGTAATTCCACAATTTTGTTCGTTTTTTAATACAGACTTGGATAAATTACAGTGGGTTTATTATATAAGACAAGCTCATTACATAACAGAGCAATCTAGGAAGTGCAAGAGTAAGCTAAGGAATGTGTCTTAAGAAATCTTTGAATGTTCTTCATTGATTAATGAAGTAATACACTTTTTGAAATCACAAGCGAAAATGCCTATACTTACCCAGCAACAAAATTGAGAAATCAAGGCACACAGTGTTGTTTATCAATCGTCTCAAAGTCTCAATATATACTAGCACCGGTTATCATTTACTACAACGGAAAGTTTATGTTTTATCAGATGTTGTTTACTCCATCTTCTAGTTAGTCTCAGTCTCAAGTGACACGCAACTGATGCCAAAAAAGATATTTCATGCTTAAATTAGCTTCTTACATCCATGAACAGATACATTAAAGCTGTTTGGACTGAATATATGGAGTGCTCACCCAATGGAACAAGATGGCTATATTTACAACATCGGGACGTCTTTTTTGCGAGGTTTGATTCTACACTTTTTATACTAATAACCTCAATACTTTATACAATGGAATTCATTCATGCCTTCTACAATAGCAATCATGTATTCAAATATTAATTCATTATGCACGGTATTATCATGACAGGATTGAAATACTCAATAGTAAGGATTCCACTGCCGAGCGAGGGGGAAACTTCAGAGGATGCTTTGAAAAAGGCAAAAATCATTTGTAGCATCTCGAGTCGGAGTGCATTGTGTGGAAGTCCATGTTGATAATAGTTGCAAAGAAAATGATTGCTGGGATTTTGCAAAAGTCATGTAAAAGGGATTACATGGAGTATCGTCCAGAGATGAAGAACAGATTTCATGTGGTGGAAAAGGAGACAGGAAAGGTGCTCAAAACTGAATATATTTCATCCGATGCTTTCTTCTTCCTTCACATTGTGAACTGTTATGAGCTAGAAAATGAGCTTGTAATAGACCTGATTGCTTTTCCGAATGCGAATTGTATTCACATTGATCTTGTGGATTTCCGTAATGGGAATGAGGGACCTGAAGAGGACCTGGCTACCACAAGTCGCTTTGTTATCCCGCTTGTAGACTTCTCTGATGGCGAAGTTCCCGAAAATACAAATTTAATCAAAGCGGTTAAAACATCTGCAACGGCTATTAATCAGAAAAAAGTTATTACACTTACCTGTGAAAGTTTATCAGAGTCGGGCTTGGAAGTTCCTATTGTGCATCCGAATTTCAGAGGAAAGCCCTACTCCATATTTTACGGGGGTGGTCCACGAACAGTGGGTTTTTACAAGAATGCTCTATGCAAAGTAGATACGCGCACAAAGGAATCTATTCTATTTCGCCTGGCAGAACATGAGTTTTTGGGGGAGCCAATGTTCATACCTAATCCTAATGGAACGGAGGAGGATGATGGTATCATCATTTCTTGTGTCACAAGAGCTAAACATGAGGAGAAAAGTTGTCTCATGTTTTTAGATGGGAAAACTATGAAAGAGGTTGCGAGAGCAGAGTTCCAAAATTTCATTCCACTGGCTGTTCACGGTATTTTGCTCTCTAGGGAATACTTCGAGAAGCTCAAATAAGATGCTTGCCAGAGAGGAAAGTATTAACTAATATGATAGGCGCTTTGCAATGTGTCTATTTTTGGCAATGTATTTTTGCCTTGATTGTTTTTTTCTGCTTAGGGAAATACGATTTTTGCTGGAATGTGATATTATGAATGAACAATGCAATCTTGAATGTGATTATCGTATTACCTATGTTATTTCCATACAGCTCAAAACTCCCTAATATTTTGGAATGCTGTGGTGTAATGTAGCAATGCAAGTAGTAATTTCCTAAGAAAGGACCTATGTATTTTAATTAACTATTAATACGCATATTATATGATTTCACGTGTATAAATATGGTTCTGTGTTTCATTGATTATTTATAACTTTTGAGACAATTCCAAATTTAATTAAAAGGTCCCCTTTTGCCGTTCTGAACTCGACTTATTATTATTGTAGTTTGCATAAATAAAGTTTTATTTTGTTAACTTATTGTAGCATTTTTTGGATTTCAACTGTAACAGTGTTTTTTGATTTTCTGTGTGAAAATGCCCTTATAGAATGCAAAAAATAGCAGAACGTTGTGTGTAAACTATTTAAAATAGAAACGGCATTAATCAAACTATACATACACGGCATAGAGTTGGATTGGATATCAATTCGTATGTTCTTTAATGTGTGTTGTTAAAATACTCTTTCATTCAGAATATGCATGCATCATATTTAATATCAAATCATCATTTTATTAAATACTTTTTAGAATCATTTTTTAAATTCATAGTGATGTAAAATCCAAGGATTAATATTTTTTATTACTACGGCACAAATCAAATACATCCTTGAATTTGTTTGCCATTGTAGAAGAGTAGCATGCCTACATAAATAGTGCCGTTTCTAGAATCATGTTAATACCTAATTATTAATAAGAACAAAACACCATATCTATCTATCTTAAATGGGTATGGTTTAATGCATTTACACTTTGTACCGGTACTCGAGCAAAAAATCTAGTTTGCACTAATTGTGACATTGTGAGCACAAAAACTTGCGTACGTACAATGTAAATTGCGATGCCTTGTAAAACGAGTGTACAACACAAGATCAAGTAAGTCACCAAAAGAAGTGAAATTTATTATATATGCTTGTGTATGCTTAAATAGATTGTTATTGCCGTTATTGGCAGACAAAGACACGCATTGGTGAGTTTTTATTAGGTAATTATCAAATAAAAATAAACTTTATTTGCACCTTTAAATCATACTTCGTAGTTGCAACTTGCAAGTCATCTTCGTCCAATAAATCATCAATATCAATATCCATCAAACAATAACGAATACTTCCATGGGGCGACTGAAATGTACAACTAACATGGACCTATGTTCGTAAAAAACTTTACTTGAGTTTGCCCCGAGCTTCACTCGTCAAAATTGACTTGCAGGTTGGTGGGTAACTCCAAACAATGGAGGAACATTCCTGGAAAATTCCAAAGACTTTGTTGTTGTCCAAGTGGTGTACTAACATCTAGCTAAAAATAACTCTAAACTCTGCAGCTATTATGCAAATTGCTGAGATGGGGAAAAAGTAGAGGTTGTCCAATAAAAATCCACATTTTCTAAGAACGCACATACTAACCAACTCCATAACAAAAAATCCGGTTTTCGTCAGACAAATTAATAATATTATTGAGTTTTTTATGATATATACAAATGCTGACCTCTACAATAAGCCCCAGGATACCAGCTTGTTTTTCCACGGGATTTTTCTATCATTCTTTCTTAAACAGCAACAACAACTGATGCATCGTATTTTTCTGCGAACTTATCCTCGTCTAATAATATAGATCCTGAATACTCGAACTGATTCAGTACTCCATTCACTACACTGTACCGAAAAATAGTCATGTGCTTGATGGCCTTGGAGTGTAGACGTGATTATTAGAATATAGTATTTGGTTACGACAAGTTATTTACGAGTCGACAATTCTTGCATGGTTGTTGTTGGTTTACATAATATAACGTAGTTAACTCAAAGATAAATACTAATTATAAAGGGATATTTAGCATGGCGTTCATCGGCTCATCTAAACAATTGATTATTTAACAAATTCAAGTTCAGACTTCCAAATTTTTCCCTATGTGCGAAACGTAAACAAAGAGTTGACACTTTGAGAGTTTTGGTGATGAAGATGGAGTATGAGCTTAAATAAATAGCATTGCAAATAGTTTTATTGTTTGATATGCTTTTTGGAAAATATGAAATACATATGTTTGTGTGCACATAGTTTAAAAGTAGCACCCATATTTTTTGCCTCCTCTTCCAAAACATTAAATACTTTATGTAAAATACAATAAATTCTGTACTACTTAAAGCTAACGATAAGTAGTGTTGTTTGTCGTACTAGGAATATGACAAAGAATTATTGCATGCACGAATCCTTGTCCTTGACTGCAGTTTTTTTTACTTCTTTTCATCTTCCAGCAGTATAGCTTCGTATAGGTACATGCTAATATGTACTCTTTAAAGCTACACGCTTGAAAGATTACCGAGCTGGAGATTTGAGATGGGAATTATAGTAGAGATGTGTTCCTTGCATGTCAGCGGATGGGACGATGTCAAGAAAGACAAAAGAAAATATAAAAACTTGCAATTATTCTATTATTATAGTTTACTCTGAAATTAAATTTAATGCAAATCATTTTCATGCTCCATATTACCACCCATTTCAATTGTTTTTGTGTTTACTCGTGTCCTTTCTTTGTTGTATGCATAATTGACTTAGTGACACTCGAGTGCAAAATAATTTGACGTCATTGGTATTTTTGAGTTTTGAATAGAGGTACACTGTCAGTGATTTTTGATGAGTCTGGTTATGGTTAGGGTTGTACTCTGCGTGTAACAATATTAATCATGCGATATAGTTGTAGCATGTCAGAAAAACGATGTTGTACATAAAGCCAATTCTTTGTTTTCCTCGACACTTATCAGCTTATCACCCAACCGTAATTATACATTTCAACTCAGCTTTTCAATATCGAATATTAGTAAATTACAATATAAGTGTGGGAATGAAAGTACGTTTACATGTGATGGATTATATGAAAAACAAACAACACATTATTTGATTATTTCCTCACGTTTAATAACTCATCATCTCTTGATACTGTGTCGTATTAGGTAAATGCGATGTAAAATCGTATTCGAATACATTAGCTTCATAGGATTTTTAGAATTAGAGAGAAAAGGAATGAAGGTAATTAGTAGTAAGCTAATAATACATTCTCATTCTAGTGTAAAAATTTACGTAGCATATTGGCTCGAGATAAATCCTTTTAATTACAAACTCCATGCCATGTGCTTAAAATGTGGACGAGCAAAATATTTTCAAATTCAAAAAACACGTGCTTAAGCTACAGGTCCTTTACGGGTTTAATTGGTCGTGAGAAACTATTTTCTTATAGAGATTTGTCGAAGTTACATTTTATTTGTATACATGCCGCATGTTTATTTTTCCGCAATGATGCCAACATATTTAAACATAATCCAAAATACATCACATCGCATTGCAATTTACAATCCCAAAATGAAAAAAAAACACGAAATATAATCACGAATTGAATGCAAAAGCATGTACGGCATGGAGTTCAATTAAATATTTTTTTCTGAATAACCTGGTCTGGTGATCTGGAGCTCGGTTCCTATTTTAGATATTTCCTTATTATACTACCTAACTAGAATT
>JAHZNA010002084.1:0-11804 GCA_027743935.1 Sinodicranocentrus sp. ZH6
TATTCCAGGTAATAAATTCTTTATTCAACTCACTTCCTGTATTTTTCCTTCGTTTTTTTTCTGTCTCTCTGTGACTGAGTGCGACCCAATAATAAATAATGGTATAATAATAGTCGTTAATGTGAACCAGAGCGTTTTCCAAGATTACCCTTAACTTATCTCCAGATAGGTTTCACTTGGAGAGCAAGTATAAATAGAAAGTTTATTTAGCAGAAGTGGATTGTCGTCATCATCAACATCCCTCCTTGTGTTTATAGTTTATTCCGTGCAATAAGTATCCCGTGTATAGTTTGCAGATAGATAGAGCAATTTCCTATTTTTATATACATATCCCGCATCCTGCTTGTCATACATCGGTCGTCTATGAGCAGATAGTTATATTTTTGTCTACGTACACAATGAAAGGCGTATTGGGTAGAAAGTAGTATGTGTAGCCTCATTGCATGTCTTGATACGACATTCAACACAATTGAAGCTCTCTTAGAACATTCTTTTGAGAGTACCATGTTTACTTGTGAACGACAAGTTGTCAACTTAACTTTAGCCGAGTTGTGTCTGATCAGGTGAAATAAAGGAGTTGAAGAATGGAGAAAGTTGCATGACGTTAGCCATTAGACCTTCCTCCACTTTCAAAAGAGTTTTTTCTCTCTCTAGGAGTTGGAAGTCGTGCTGAATGCGAACAAGGTGTATGTAGGTGGGTGAATAGGAATTTCTAGGAGATATATATATGTATGGACGAGGACATGTAATCGTGGGGCGCGAGAGAAAAGTCATGTCATTCTTTTATAGCTGTAGTAAGTATGTTGATAAAGGATTGAATGTTTCTATTACGAAAAAAGGAGGAGACCTGTCAGAATACTTATTTCTCCTACGTTCTTGCACATTATGTATATGAATTCATGGTCGTTACCTGATTCACTGGAAAAGGTCAGTCTAGTAGTGCCCATCTCAATTTCTCGGGCAGGTCGACACACTCGTATTTCTATAATCGTTCCATCTACTATATTTTAGTAGTGCCCATCTCAATTTCTCGGGCACGTCGATACACTCGTATTTCTATAATCGTTCCATCTACTATATTTCACTCTGGGAAATTATTTTTTTATGTGTTTATTCTCCACTTGCTGTGGACTACTACTGTTGCTCTAGTTAATCATGAAGATGATGCAAAAAAATAGTGACTACTGTATGTGTACGATTAGGAAATTGCCTCGTTGGTTGAAGATAAAGAATAATATGTACTTTTTTTTATCATACGATGTTTATGCAAACCTAATAATAACGATTCTTTTCTTCTCGAGAAGGAGGAAAAGTAGTTGTGAATTGTAATGTATGAATATACAAGAGCCTAATTTGATACTTATCTTGGACGCACATATTATATTCTTTTCAAATCATCTGGCTCTCCACATATGCTGGTAGTCTGGCAATAACATTTTTCTCATTTTACTTCACTAAAGCCATGGAAAATGTACCCAGTAGAAAAAATAGAGGATTTCTACTATTATTATTATTATTATTGCCGATGCTTTTATTATTGCGGGTTGATGTTAACTGTGTGAATGCTGCACTGCATATGTACAGCGCGATGACGACGGTGGTATACTAACACGACCGTTGTTGGCGTTTGATATAAGTTGTAGAGGATCAGTCACTGCTACTGGGGAATGGGGAACTGAGTGCGATATTCCACTACAGGCTGGCGGAAAACGGACGGGTGCATGAAGCAAGGAACACGAACTTATGAGAAATTCCTCTGTTCTGGTTTTTCTCCTTTCCCATGTACCACCTCGATGCATGTTTCCCGAATCTTTTTCACTCAGTCAGAAATTAGATTCAGTGCAAAGTGGTTCATCCCAAAGTCCTCCGTGTGTGTCAGTATACTATTGTATCTGGTCTTGTTCTTATTTTTACCCTGAGGAAGTTTGCGCTTTCATAGGCGATATTTTGCGAACCTTTATACGACATTAGAATAATTCGAGTGAGCGGAAGCTTGGTGCGCGGTAGTGGTGCTATCCATGTATGTCTTCCTTCATATCATTCCCATCTTTTCGTTGATAAACTTCGTGGCAGCTTTTTGGAAGACGTGCCCCATTCCGTGGTGTACTCTTTCAGAATGAGTTTTTTGGACGGAAGGTCGTTTCGGGTTGATGATAATAGAAATAGATAAAAAATTGTGTATGGCTCTCTCCGGGTTAGTTTTGCTTTGTTCAAGTGTTACCGTTGAGCACGAACTCATTTGCATAACAATGGTGTACATTTCTTCGATATTTTTAAGACGCTACTACGACTGAAAACTGATATACTTCTTTATTTACTGGAGGTGGCGTTAGTTCACCAACTTTAGAGGGTTAACTCAGTTAAGCGTTGATATAAAGCATTCAGTTGTATGTATTTTATATACCTATGGGATTTTTATGAACGCGAATAGTTTACCCAAGGGAACATTTCCATTGTTGTATTCATTTCCTCCGGACTTGGTTAACAGTGGTGGGTTACTGGGTTCTATCTAAGCCACTTTACCACACTTTGACTCTGTCACCGGATACCGCAGTCTAATTTAGCCAAGGTTCACTGCGGTACTTGCCATTTCTTTTCTTTGCAAAGGAAGGACTTTTGAAGTTGGTCTGTTGTGTATCCAACAGAAGAAATCTTACCGTATATATATTGCAATTTGACCCATTCTTCCATCCACACAGAGTAAGTTTGTTAGGGCATGTTGTGTCATCACGAGTAGAATTTATTTCGTATCTTTCTCATTTGTTAAGGTACTCGAAGTCTGAAAACTTCCTCCTTCGTAGTTCCTGCTTTCGGTTTAAGCTAACCAATAAATCGGTTGATTTATTTTTCCATGATTTATGTGCCGAGGCTAGTCTAATTATTTTATCGGTTTTTCCAACGCGAGATAACGCGAGTATTCTTGACACGAGTGTTAGAGAATATACTCTTCTCGAAAGAGATTCAACTTCACTTCGTAAAGCTTATTAGCGCTCGAGGAGAAAATTACAGTTTAGCTTTGATCTACCCCTGTTGTTGCACCTACGTAGACTTTCGCCACGTATAGGCACAATTTATCGTAGGAGAAAACTACACTTGATGTTTCGTAATTGCACCAAAAATATACATGCATTACATATATACTATAACTGTGTTCTGCAATAAATTCATCAGAATTTCCAAGCTCTTTATTTCATTAAAAGTGAAGAGTAATTAGGAGGAGGGACGAAGGAAAAGTTTGTTTTTTTGCATTCACCAAAAGCATCATTTGTGTAACAACTTTTGTATCCTTTCCTAACTAGGTATTCATAGAATGGGGCGAAAAGGGAGGAGTAAAGTACAACTTTTTTGATCATCCACTCACTTGATGCGTTCAAATTTTTATCATTTCATGGTTTATATCCGTTCGTAATTGTCAGAGGAGAATGTTGGATTTCAGCCATTCAAAGCAAATCCGAGTTTAATCTTAGTTGTGCTCTTGTCCCAGAATATTACTAAGTCAAGTCCTTCCTTTACAAATATCAGTCATACTGCGTGGGCATGTCGTAGTTCATAAGCATTTTCTGAAAAAGAAATCAACCTCGAATGAATTTGTGTGGGTTACCTATAGAAAAAAAGGTGATGCGATAAAGGGAAATAAGTCGATGCATACACATACTCATGAAAGGAACACGATTCGTCAGACATCACTCGATCTTCCTTTGTTACACGACTTTGTTGTGACGAACCACAAGAGAAAATCCGTCTTTCGGAAAATGTGAAATGTGTGTTGAGATTTGCCCAGTTATTGCATCGCCTCCTGAGAATATGGACTAAAAAATTTGTTATAAGGAATACTTCATAGAAAGTTACCGAAGTATATGGGGTTTGCAATCGCCATTATAAATTTTATTGTATCATATTGTAGTTATAGGGGTGAAGCATGTGATTGTTATGCGGGTAGAGTTGAGTGGGCACTATGAACGTACACTTGTGACGGTGGTTTGGTCTGTCTAGTTTTGTGGTTTGTGATACTGACGGTGTGATCAAATGCAGTGAAGAGTGGTGAACTGTGAACGTACACTTGTGACGGTGGTTTGGTCTGTCTAGTTTTGTGGTTTGTGATACTGACGGTGTGATCAAATGCAGTGAAGAGTGGTGAAAGTGCGAGATGAAAAAGTTGGTAAAGTATTAGTGAAGCGCAAAACAAAAGCTGGTGCCACTCCTGCACGGATGTTTGCTTGATGTACAAAAAAATAAAAGGATGGGAAACATTTCGGTGTATGTATACATGGCGTATTGAGGGTATATAAAGAGGTCTGATTTTTAAAGATAGTAAGAAGCCAGTTGTCGTTCATGTGCCGTGAACTATTGTAAAAGAGAAAGGAAAGAAATAATATGAGTGATAAAAGCGGTGGCAATGGGAAAACTGCTTCTTCAAAACCAAGGCGTAAAATTTCCCTTCCTTGGTTTCGTCAAAGCTCTTTTAGTCCTCATTCTGCCCTTACAAGACAGCATACGATTGACGTACCTGCGGCTGGGAAATATCGTTCATTTGATCGATCAGTCTCTCAGGTAGATAAGATTTGATTTTTCTCTCTTCATTTTCCACCCAATCACCCAGATTTCCTTTGTTATACTTTTTTATGCTTGTAATCAATTTTCTATCTGGGTAATGCCGTAGATTTCACAAATCTATAGACAGCCATCTAAAGATCTGAAAACGTAAAGAAATTTCTTACACCTGTTCAAACATTATTCGTAGCATACAATGTAGTACGAAAGACAATAATACATGTTTTATGTAGAAAATTTCTGCCTGTCGAATGGCAAACGGCACGGAACACATTTAATGAGTTTTTGTCATAGAACTTCCGAAATCCTAACAACATGCACGCTAATGTTGTAAGTCATGAAATATGAGAACGCATGATAGCCAAAACCTTGAGGATAATTACTATACCGCTTACAAACCAAGTTAAAAGGAGCTTTTTGCTTGATTGATTTGTAGAAAGTCAATGAATTATTTCGTTTTTTGTTGGTAGTATTGATTCAAGTCGTTATTAATTTTCTATTCAAAAAGTTATGCAAGCTTTCTTGGAAAAGGAACTTGTATGCATTATTTTCCTACTCTTATCGGAGCCGAGCAACACAATACACGTTGATGAGTCAAATATATGCAACTTTTTCATTTTAACATTTTAGCATGTCATAATGTTCCCCTTTTTATTATTCTGAATGGAAAATATTGTGAAAATTGGGTTTTGTAAAGATCTTTCACTAGAACGAATTTGCATTAACATATTCCAATTTGTATCCCAAAGCGTTCTTCCGTACATGATTATTATCCATCTTGTGACATTTTCGTGGGTGCTCCATAATTGAGGAGAAATACCCGACAGGGAAAAGAGTTACCGAGATGAATCCATTCGTTACGTTACGATCAATACACATTTGATGGAAGTAGGATGCATGGGGGGTGTACATTATGTCAACATTTGTCGTAACAGAAAGCATTCTCTTTTTGGAATGGCGTATGCATACAGTTGCTTTCATAAATTCTTTATATCACTTGACGGCGAGAACTTGTATGCATAATTTTGTTGGACAATCGGTCTTTTTCATGGTTGAAGAATAATGTAAGGTATAAACACGTTTGTAAATTGTATGGAAATATTTTTCAAGCACTTGTTTCCGGAAAGCCTGTTTTGGCTGTAGTGGGTACTATGTGGACACATAAAGAATTTCAAAAGACCCTGGTTGCTTTCTCATTAGACATGCGTTTAAAGATGTACAAGTGTCATCAACAACAACAAACAAGCAAGCTGGAGATGTAACAATTTAATGAATTCTCAAAAACTTTCCCACATTCACTCACGATTACTTTAGTAGAGTACTATGTGAGTTTATACCTGTCTTTCCTCGTATCCTCACTTTTCCACGAATTCGGAGGCAAGTGGAGAAAGCATGAAAAGTAAAAACTTTTTTACAGTGAAAACTCTCTCTTCTGTCGAAAGTAGTCGTGCCAGATTTTCCATTTAATTGAATCATTCATAACGGTGCTTCTTGTTTTATAAACTTTAACAGACTTCCATCGACGTCACTTGGGTAGTGGCGGACCATGTCGCAGCTCCCGGTTCACGCGAAATGACCGTCCATAAAGGCCAGCAAGTTGAAATTTTGGAGTTAACTGGAGGAAGCTCAGAAATGTGTTTGATAAGACTGCATAACACGAGTGGGAGTGAGCTGCAACCGGAAGGGCTGGTTCCCATCACGGTTCTAAAGCAGATCCCCCATGCCAGGCATAGAACTGGTGTTTCTTGTGATCCGGAGAATGGTAAGTGAATGTTGTTTTTTCTCGTTTTCGAGTTGTATGTAATGCTTCATACTGAAATTACTACTGATGCGAATCCTACAAGCAAGTCCTCAACGTCGGGAAACTTTCCGAGCTCTCTCTGCTGGCCAGTTGCTCAGTTTCAGAGAAGAGAAATTACGACTTCTGATGTTATTCTCCGGCTGCCTACATAGAGTTCGCTGTTCTCTCTTTCTCAAACATTTCACCGCATTTGGAGAATTGTATCATAAAGAATGACATATTTAATACTGTGGAACATGCTTCTTAGCCAACGTTATTCCGGTATTGCAAATTTACCCATCAGTTCTTTTCTGGTAATAACTACTAAGTTGGATGCGGGTGTAACTGAATTTCCGTACCCGTAAAGGGAATGAAATTGGGATTTGAATCCTAATAATTTTTAAAATTGCTGCAAGGGTCCGTTAGCGTAAATTTTCACATATGCTGTGCACTCGGTAAATAAATCATTATATGAAGGTTTCTATTACGAAATCAGCTCAAGTCTGGAATATGAGTCGTCTCATGAATGAAAATTGGTTCTTTAGCTGAAATGACTTACTCAGCACGTAATATGCATAAAACTACGTTCTGGTTCTACAATCGGAGCGGAGCAATATATTACTTTGGACGTTAATCTAGTTTTATATATGGACACGATAATTTCGTTGAATATTAAAGCAACGTCTTTTATCCAATTTCCCCCAGAGTATAGTGATTTCATTTTTAGAATGACTAAAGTTTCAGAGAGTAAATTTACTCTCAAATTTCCGTAGTATTTTTTTAAAACCATCAATCACGCTCTAATTTACTTCAGCTTTGAGTCCCCATTCCATATCGTAATGAGATTAATATGAAAATGCTTGTACTAAAAGCAGTAGTCTTCGACGATGTGTAACAAGAATTGCTAATTAAAATGATAAAATTCGGAATATATCCATTCAACAATATACTTTATCAACCATCATTTTTCCTTCCATTCAAGCTTGGAAAATCAGAAAAAGAAAATGATTACAGAAGGCAAACGGAGGTGAAATGGTATACTGGAACTAGAAATTCTCTGCAGACGGCCGATAAACAAGTACCCAATCCACATTCTTGGTAGTGCGATTGGCAGGAAGCTTTATGTGAAAGTTAAGCCTACCTTTTTATATGTCCAAGTACTTGCATATGTTACACACGTTAGGGTTTTACCTTCCCCCAATTCCTTTCAAGAGAAATGATGCGCCGGCGTTTCACCCTATTATGTTTTGCCATTGACGTTATATGGAGATCTCCGTTTCTGCATGGCATTGTTCCCTTTGGATTTCCATTCCTCGGAATATCTAGAGCGAACAAATAGCATCCACCTACCAACCATCCTTGTGTGGATCTTTGTGCTTGTGTACACACTTTGAGTAGCACACGACGACGTTCTCTTCTCGTCCGCGAGCAGCCCTTAGCCTAACGAAGAGAAGGAACGAGAGCAACCGTGACTGAGACTTAATCTGTGATACAGGACGGTCCTGTAATGTATACCATGTTATAGAGATTTATTTGAATGTATATAATACTGATTTATATTTCTCCCATGAATGAATGTAATCTTGCAGTATTAGAAAGAAGTATGTGTCCCCTCAATTCAAGACCTCTAGTTGACTTGAATATGCCAAAGTATAACCGTCAAGGAAACTTATGACGGTAGTCGAGTTGTAAGCGTATCCTGTTGGCTCACATTCTCTGTGTTCTGCTATTTAGTCAAGTTTCCTCTTAAGTATTCGCTCGCACAATCGTAATATTTATAGGAGAGAAAGTTGTTATGTCGCTTGTTTTCTCCTGGCTGTTCCACTACAATTCCATCTGGAATAGCAGCGTGTGCAGCAGTCTCTGCATTCCATGCAGTACTACTCAAAAAATGCTCAGAAAAAAGTATGAAAATGTGCATGTACCCATTCCCTATATGACTAGGCATCTCCACAAAAACTTGAAAAAAGTCTCAAGCTGCTCCTTTTTCCCTCTGAACTTGTTAATGGTTTACTAGTCTGCTGTGTCCTTAGACAGGACTTTCTCCCCCAAAAATATACGACTGTTGTGAAACGGCATTGTGGATGGACGGCAGGTAGCAAGAAAAAAAGTTAACGGTTAGTTCCCCACTTTCGAAAAGGCACACACTGTTTTAAGACGTGAAAAGAAGCTGTGCGAGAGCATGTATTGCACTGGGTTAGTAGGAAACCCCCGTTTTTCACATGTTATGTTAGCGGCTCACACTCACTTACTCGAGTGTATGAGCTCATGAGCTGTTGTTCGGCGTAGACGTACTTTTAGTCCTGTGTAGAAAAGCGTGCATATATTTTATGCGACTTGATACGGAACTTTCACTCACGTTATCCGCTCCGAATACATCCTTACTACATATTATCCAAAAGTGTTTCTTCAAGTACAACTGTTCGATCCTGTCTCTGTTTTCCTCTGTTGTTGTGTGTGGTGGTGGCGTGTATGTGTGGGATTTCTCCCAGCAGGAGGAATAGAAAGAAAAGAAAGCTGCAGGGCATCATTGAATCTTGCTTTTCCCTCTTTTGCTAAAAGTGTAGCATGGTGGTTTTCCGAATGGAAAGCAGTTGAAAATTGGACTTGGTCCTGGTCGTCCCTTGACTGGGTGAAATAATAGTTGTTAATGCACCAGTTTCACCTCCCATCTGCGACTGTCAGCAATTTACGGGATTTCTCTTTTTTCTTTCAACCCTTTTTTGTGAGAAAGCAAAAATAAACTCATATTTTTCCCATCGGTTGGCACATATGCGCATTGAAGAGTTTTTATGCGAAGTAAAATAGACGTTGTGAAAGAAGTGGATAGTGTATTCAGACGATAATCATGAGTTTAGCTGGGAGTTGTTGAAATAATTTGATTAGTAAAAAGACGAGATGTTCGCTTAAATTTTCCGTATTGTGCGAGAAGGAGAACGAACGTGAGTAGTTTTTTTCTTAATCAGTCCTCTGTCGCATTAGTCACGAAAATAAAAGAACTCTATTTGACTTTAATACACGAGATTTTACTCTGTGCTTATTTTCTTTCTCTGTGGCGTGGTGGTTTTTCTACAGTAGGTACTTCTCGAAAAGTCATAAGGGTTGAGATGAGATGACATGTAACGTTAACACAAGTGCGATATCTTTATCTTCGTCTAGTGAATGGCATGGTTCAGGTTATTGGTTGGTAGAAAGATGAATTCTTTGTCGAAATTGGAAACTGTGGAGTTTAGAGACTACACAGAGAACAGTTATTCCGTAGAGTGTTCTAGCTAAAGAATCGATTTTTTTGTCCCCCGTTTGCTCTTTGAGCTGTTGCTCACGAAATATACATGTTATTCTACGTGTGTCTATGTGTGAAGGAGTGAGCGAGAAAAAAACGAGCGAACTAAAGAGAGAAAGATATCATCATTGACGTTATTACCACTTCATTCTTCCGTCTTGATTCTAGTCACGCTGTTTGAGTTAGCAAGTATATTTTTGATTATTGTATGGCATCTATCGCCATTCTCCTCTCGCCGCCTACTATTCGGAATCAACTGAAATCAACAGGGAGAAATTATATGGACAAAGAATTAAATACAACGGCCTAATGAAATTTTTTCCTCTTTCTCTCCCCATGCGAAGTGAATGAGAGTGAACGGGAACAGTCGGCTTTGTCCTCGGTGTGAAACTCGGCCTAAATATTTTTGTATTTTTTCTCCTAATGAGAACCATTATACATCGAATGGAACATTCATATATGGAACTAAGAGCATAAAACCCCATCACTTATCTTTTGTCGGGCTGAGAGAACTGACAAAGATCACATCAGCATCATATCGTTCATTACTCTCTATCTAAATATTTGTACAAGCTGGGGTATTTTCCGAAGAAGAAAAAGTTTTTTGTGACTTTGGTGCAAAATTGGGATGACGGCTTAGCAGTATATTTCTCAGAGAAAATAATATTTCAGCAACGAAAAAACATTTGGTAAGACTTTTCGTTTTTTCTTGTAATGTTTTTTTAGATTTAACTATTCTGCTAAAATAAGGCATGCGTGTGTGCATTTTGTTTGTATAGTCTATATCTCTCTGTGATGCGCTTATATTGTGGCAAAAGAAAGCTATTTTTGCAATTTCGTGAATAACTAGCCATTTTCAGGCATGGAATGAGCCTAGTATAAGTGCTAAGCGTTTTGACAAGTTGCTGGAATGGTTAAATGTTCTTGCACGTGAATACTGTTCAAGTGATTGATTAAATTATCGCCCTGCTTGTCCTCTCAAGATGCTGCAAAATGTAAAGGAAACTCGCCCCTTTATGCATAGATATCTGTATCACCGTGTCTCACAGTCAGCTTCAATTCGGCATTTGAGCACTCTAATTGAATCATCCTAAGATAACATCACACGATACATAGCACTGGTCTAGCATCCTTTTAGATACTTTCTGCTATTCCAGTTTCAGTTCAATCGAAACGTTCTTTGAATCCGTGGTGCGGAAACTAGATACTATAAAATCCCAACGGTAGTATTGTCCATTTCATTACTTTCGTCTCCGATCGGATGTCTTTGTAAATAAAATCGTTTATCATGTTAAAGTTGCAATTTGCATTGTCCGAATACCTAGGAGAAACGGCTGGCGAACGGTAAAAAGTCAGTGAAGCGGGATATTCTATTTTTGTCCTGTAATACGTGTGTATTCCTTCAATGGAATTCATTGCTTACATTTCCCTATTTTCAGTTTAGTCCGAGATAGTTTCGCCGGATAGCTGTGCAGAAAATGGGGTTTGTTTCCATCGTCTCACCTTGTCATTATCGTTGGAATTATGACTAGTGTTATTATCGTCATTATATAAACGATGATAGCCAGCGAAAATCATGATGGCATACCGTACCTTGTAAGAAATAACAGTCGAAGTGGAAGAGCAAAAAAGCAATGCCCTTATTGTACAAAATGAAGCAAACTTTAGCCACCTGAACCTTTTTTAAAGGTTTATAGGAACATAGTTTTACGAAAACTTTTAGTTACGCTAACAAGCATGTGAAATTCGGCAACTACATTGAAGCATAATAGATATCATACTCTCTCCTCACGGTCATCATAATGATTACGGCGGTGGAGTCGTTGTGCTGTCCGGTAATAACAATTCTAACATGTATTCAAGCGATAACGTAATTCCTTTACATTAGGTATGTTATGATAGGTGAGCACCATACTTTCGTATAAAATGGCATTGTTCAGCATGCTCTGTATGTTATGATTAGACAATAGGGCACATAGTTGAACCAACAAAAACATTCCACGTAGTAGAAAGCATTTTCATAAATAATCGGTGAGATAGTGATGGTATTCCAATATAAATTGGTTTTATTTTTGGACCAATATACAATATACATACATATTCAAAACGTTCTGTTCTTCAATGATCTGATATAAAGGCAGTAGAAATTGTTTGTTGGAGGTGAACTAACATAAGTATAAGAGCAAATGT
>JAHZNA010002085.1:0-10536 GCA_027743935.1 Sinodicranocentrus sp. ZH6
TTGCATGGGACGGATTAAGTTAATGAAAGCAGCAGTGTAATTCGAGTAGTCCAGAACTTTAAACTTAAAAATAAAAGAAATGCGTCAAGCTGCATAGGATGGAGTTTTTCACAAGAAATCATGCTACTCGTATTCCTGTCACATTTGGGGTGTAAAACTTTCGTTTTTTTGTTGTTGCGACTGCGTGCCAGGCAAAGTTTTTAGTTAAATGTTAGTTCGCCTCCACACTCATTAGATATGATAGGGTTCTGTAGTGAAATGTTAGACTGATTTTCATACTAAAGTGGGCTTTTGCACACAAAGAATCAAGCATGCACAAAGAAGTTATCTCCAACGAATTTGAGTTAGACTCATTCAATTATAAAAAAGTTGATCGTTTAGAAAATGATAAGTTAGCGCTCAATAAAACCAAGCTTAAACACAATTATGACTAGTTGCTCACTTGCTAATCCCCTAATTCGTATTCCTCTCAGAATATTGCATTTATGAAACAAACAAAACGTTTTGTGAAAAAGGAATAGCAAGCTGAAGCAAAATCTTACAATCTTGCAACCAAGTGGGATGTGCTAAGTGTCTTACGTACTACTAAAAAGTTACAATTTCGTACCAGGAGGGCAGTAAAGTTAGCATAGTATCCTTTTTCCACCACGCAAAATGAGGTCAAAGGCTTTTTTCACAATGACAATTTCACGAGTTTCACATGTGTCATGTCATGAATCCTCATGTTCCACGTTTCTACTTGACATGTCCAATGCATACAGATTCCGACACGTACGTAAACTAACCACCTCCGGCTTCAGTGAGCTTCGACTAATGAAATGAGTAAACTACCTATTTTTCTCTAAATCCTGGTTTTCTCAAGATATTATGCCAGCAGTAGTAAGATTACTTGTCAGTTTCAATTCAGCACTTGTGCAAGACTGTAAAGTGATTCAGGACTGGGTAAAAACTGCAACCATGAAGTTCAACAGGGTAAAGCAATTCTGAAATGTAAAAATTGGGAAACATTTTTAAACCGGAAATTTTCATTAACATCTTTTATTCCCAATTTTATGCAGTTTCTCAATATCGTACTAGTCGGCGTATTATACCTCTCGTTGTCGGAGGGAAAGAAGAGGAGAACTGGGGAGGACGAGGATCGTCTCAAACTGGTACCTGCTACAGACTTAAACTTGCCAGAAAATCTTAAATTTATTTTCGGGAATTCGAATAATTCTATTTTGGATTTCCAGCCGGACTCAGTTTCTCCATCTGATCGTCAAAAAATATTCGAAGGATTGGGCGACCCTGACAGCAGTGCTCAAGCAATCAGCCCTAATGCTGTAAATCCTTACGCAAGTCAACTCCTCTTACAAAATCAAGCCCTTCTAAACAATCCTGGTCTTTTCGGCGGAGCAAATCCAACAAATGGAGCAGGCTTAGGCTCAGGTAACTTTGCAAATTTGGGAGGTGGCGTATTCTCCAACCAGCCTTACCAATTTCCTTTTGCAGGTCAAGGTCTTGGTCAAGGTTTTGGTCAAGGGTTTGGACAAGGGTTTGGACAAGGTTTAAATGGCAACAGCTTCGTCAACGCTGCCGTTGGAGGGTTGAGTGCATACCAGAATCCATTGCTATTTGGAGGTGCAAACATTCCAGGAATTCAATCCCCAGACCTTTATAGCCAGAGTGCGGCAGCAGCCCAACTTTACAATAATCCTTATGTTGGCGCACAAGCCTTAGGTGGGGCAGGAATTTCCCAAGGAATTAACCCATTACTCCTCCGAGGAGCGACTAACTTGCAATACCCTATCCAAGGGGGAGTTAACCCTTATCTCAATGCGCAAGCTTTGTTAAGCCCGTATTCAAACTATAACCAGTTGAATCCCTACAATAACTTCCCATTTGCGTCCAGGTTTGGGATTGGGGTGGGAAGGAGCAGTCTTGGAAGTCGGACAAGCTCCAACACTAACAATGATGAGTAAAAGGGATCATCGATAAGTTTTTTACTCTAGCCACTTTTTCTATATGTTTGTACGCATAAATATGTACGCAAGAGTGGTGGGTTTATTGCACTTTTGTTTTTTTTACCATATTTACCTTGAATGAATGATTTTTTAGAAGTTTTTGTTGCAAATAAAAGCATTTTTTGTGAATAAATACAATCCATTAGAGAATTCGAACAAACCTGAAGCTTATGCTAATGTAAATAATTTATTAGTTCCGTTTGTAATTAGCATACTTTAAAATGATAAATGGTGAGCGTTCCCTGCAATTTTCTCATTCATGTTGATGTGGGATGAGAATGAGAAAATATTATACATATTTACAGAGATTTACTAATTCCAAATTCATTATATGCTAGTTCTTTTTTTTTGCTTTGAGGAGATTTCTAATTGCATTTTTTGTTGGATAATCACAATCACATACGTGACTCGCTCTTGTGTTGTTCACCCTGTTGTCCTTAAAAAATAATAGTTAGGTATATATTTGCATACTTGTGTGTAGTCCTATATCATATGTCTTGATAGTGTGTGGCTGGTTTATAGTGAAACTTGGCAGATTACAGTCGAACAAGGAGGAAAGATGTAGATTATGATCATGACGAAAATGCTCGTTGACACCAAATACGTAATTTTTTTATGAATGAAAATGCTCTGGTGAGAAAATACATAGTTTCGTTTGTTACGCAACATCTGCGCAGTATACGAAATAAATGATTGTCTAGCTAGTCGGATATCAAAATCAAACTTTCTACTGCAAATAATAGTTGCTCAGGATATGCACTCTGTATGGCAAGGTGTGCACCGTCAAAGTTGTGAAGCAGATGTGCACAGATTATCGTAACCATTACAAAAAAGCATGTTCATCAGTGAATCATGTGTTGTACATCGTGTAAAATGCATTGGTAGAGGTTGGACTATTCCTCAATATACTTTATGTGTTTAGTATAATACTTTAAACAGGTATATTATTTGAATTTTTTACAGATGTCGTATATCGTTGAAGGCAAGAATAAAGCATATTATTATTTTATTATTGATTATGCTATGGATGATGCATCGAGTATGAAACTTCTCAGTGTATCGCTAATCGCTACCTCATTGTCATCAATATGATCATTATTGCTCCATCTTCTACTACTGGCTTCCGTGACAGTAAGATAGAAACAGAGTACATAAGTGCTATTTTTAAATAGGTAAATAAAATATAACACCCTGCTCTAATTAAATTAGGCTAATAAGAAGGTGTCAACATTTGGAAATGCCAAAAAGGTCCAGATGACAGTTTTGATGATGTGGTAAACACGCACCTATAATTTGAGTGTTGTTAACCTAAATGAGAGATAATGACTTAAACATAGTATTTTTTACAAACAGATGCACCAAAATTTTTCAGACTTAGGAAAACCAATATTGCCCAAATTGCACTTTATTTAAAAAGAATTCAGTGGAACAATACATACAAATAATATCCTTCAATTTCAACAACTCATTTTATCTAGAATAAGGAGAATTCACAATAGGTCGAACATTTTCAATGTTGAAAATGACTTCTTGTTTAGTTTTTTTCTAGGCACTTAACGCATATTTTAAAGACACACTGCCCTTTTAATTTTTTACACATTTCAAATGTAAAATGAGTGACACTTCTGACATACGTTCATATACAACTGCATACATATTAGCCAGAGCGCGGAAGAAATTTTGGTTCGTTGATATCCTCCCCATTATCGATAAGTACATTCCTTATTCTGAAAAATCTTGCAAACTCGACTGGTAACTTTATTTCTTCGTGCGAGCCCACCATCACCACTCCACGATGATGTCGCACATAATATGTACACTGGTGTATACAATGCATAAAATGATTACCAAAAAATTACTTCAGCGCACGAACACATTTGTTTACGTCTTGAGAGCCGATGATGCTAGGTTTGCTTTCGATACACTGAAAATCCCAATTTGTAACTTGTCACAGCAAAAATCAAAAGTCAAACAAAAGAAGGGAATGAAAGTTGGTGGTGCTTGAAATGTAACATGACTCTCATAATATCCAATTCTAGGCACGCCAAATGTCTTTTTTATATAAGTTCGAATCTTCCTACAAAAATTGCATAGATCACCTTCTGCACTTCATTTCCTGATATCCACATTGTTCAATACGCACCACGCCGAAATCGCTTCATCATTTTCAATTTGACTTTTGAACTGGCTACAACCCATAGACAAAAAATGGTCTAGTGAGTCTCAAAGGAAGGAAGTGATGAAGTGAATACGCAGAAGTTGTTTCGTTTTGTTTGCAATCAAACTTGTAATTATGGTTGCTCATTATTGTAATTCTTATTGATTGAATATCGCATGTTTTCTGATGGGTTTTTGTACAAAATTGCCGTCTTAGCACAAAGTCATTATCGTAATTGCTCTACTTCAAGGGGGCAACAATTTTTACAAAAGATTTTTGATCAGTTGAATGGACGTCGTGGTCCCATTCAGTTCAGTTAAAAATGTCCAGTGCAGCAGTTTCAGGTATTGCAACGCCCAGCATCTTCACAAAAACATTTATGCTGGGAATATTAGGCACCCTGTCGATGTACTTGACCTCATGGGAAAATACGGATAGGGCGAAGGATAACTTTTTAGAAAAGCATAGAGAGTCAGGAGACACGTTCGACTTTATCATAGGTATTTTTCTGATAAGTTGTAATCATGAGTGAGGGTGATGTGTTTAGTGTATATTTCAATTTAATCGTGTTTTGATATACTTCAGTTGGAGGTGGCACGGCGGGTTCCATTTTGGCCAATCGATTGTCCGATAAGTTCAAAATTTTGCTTTTGGAAGCTGGTGGGGAGCCCCATCCATTTCAAGCTGTGCCTCTGCTTTCGAATTATTTGCTGAATTATGCTCAACTGGATTGGCGACATGTCACAATGCCGCAGAAGCAAGCCTTTCTAGGTTCAGTACAATCGGTATGTGTAAAATTCATTGTAATTTTTTTAATCGTTAAAAATTGTTAGTGTTACACATTTCATAAATACTATCATTTCAGCGAGCCCGTATCTCGCAAGGACGTGGTCTTGGAGGGACAAGTAATCTTGATTACATGATGTACCTCCGTGGCCATCCTAGAGATTACGAGAACTGGGCTACACTAACCGACGATCCCTCGTGGTCTTATAACTCAATTATAAAATATTTTAAAAGTTTGGAAGAGTACGCTGGTCCCTGGGCTAAAGGTACGTCGAGGAAATATTGCGAATTGCAACAAAAGGAAATATTCTACATTAATTTCCTGCTTGACGATTATTGAACTGTTTTTTTTTAAATGTAGAAAATCACGGAGATTCTGGAGATATGAAAATACGACAACCGTCATATATCGGCCTAGGGGATACATTCTGCAAAGCTGCTCAACAAAATGGATATCAGTATACAGACTTGAATAGCCGCTTTACTGAAGGTAATACATATTATCTTTCCTCCAATTTTAACAGGTTTCCAGTAGCTTATGTTGAACGGGATATGACAAATTTTTCGATTTCTAAAGGTTGTGATATTGTTAACTACCCAACAAGGAAAGGGTACCGGGATAGTGCTTATAACTCATTTTTAAAACCAGCCAAGGATAGATGGAACCTTGTTGTCCACAAGTATGCCCATGTCAATAAGGTTTGTTTCTTTAAGATGCACTACATAATTTTCGTGTCCCATTACGTGTGCCACTTGTTTCGCCATTTCGGAATTTCAATCTATCCTTACAGGTCTTGATTAAAGGTAACGACAACTTTGCATACGGCGTCGAATACGACAGACATGGAAAATCTCAAATTGCATTCGCAAACAAAGGGATGAACTTGACTCCAATGCAATTCCTGTTATTGTAGATCTACCTGTAGAGAAAAAATCTTCAAGATCACTTGTCAGTTTACCTTGGCCCATTCTTCGTTTCTAAAGATAAATCTCTCAATGTTGACCGGGATGTTGGTCCTAGTACTGTTCTCGCCCTCGCCAAAGATAATGGTCCTTTAACCACAACAGGATTCCAAGCTTCTGCCTTGATTAGCTCTTGGCTAGAAAAGTTTCACGGTCGTAATTGGCCCGACTTGCAGTTAACTATGTACGGCATATCTCACCACAAGTCTGCTGATGACGACTTTAGTCATGCTTACCAACTCAAGAAGGAACTTCTTCAGAAGTACTTTGAACTGTCTAAAAGACTTGACTCGTTCTCTATTGTGGTGTCCCATGGTCGCCCAAAGAGCACTGGAACTGTAAAACTTCTTAATCGCAATCCCTACGCTCCTCTAATTATAGATCCAAACTATTTTGACAAAATCTACGACGTTGTTGTGATGGTGGACGGGGTTAAGAAAGCTCTTCGTCTGGCTGAAAATTCAACAGCGTTTCGTGAGATTAATACCCATTTCACAAATCAGTTCGTTCCGGGATGTGAGCAGTTCAAATTTCGAAGTGACGCCTATTGGGAGTGTTACGTTAGGACGATGTCAGTCTCCCTAGGAAATGTTGCCGGAACAGCAGCCATGGGATCTGTTCTTGACAGTCAGCTTCAAGTAAAGGGTGTCCAAGGTCTTCGAGTTGTTGATGCTTCTGCAATGCCATCAATAGTTTCCAGTGGAACTTCCGCTGCTGTAATGGTGATAGCAGAGAAAGGGGCTGATATGATTTTGAAAAAATGGAAAGGTAGTGGAAACAAAGGGACAGAAGGTGGAATACTTAAAAGCACAAATTCCATTTTTGATCAAATTAAGGATAGCGCAAGTAAAATGGTATTAGGAGCTGAGTCATCAAAGGCATTACTAAATACGCTAAAAATTGTAACTGGAGAAGGCAGCGCTCCGGAGCCCTCCTTGGAAAAATTAAGTTTAGACGATTTACAAAAATTAACTCAAAGTGTGGAAAGTATTGCTGCAATGTTGGGTCCTGTTACAACTGGTGATTTGAAGGATGAGATGTACACGGGAAGCTTTAAAATTGGAAATGGTACAACAACAGAGTCTGCGTTGGCGGCGATGATGTCACTAGAACCATTGCTAAAAGGTCAGCTAAGGGGACTGAATAAAGTACTTGGAGATACTGCAGACCCACTTGGTGAAGCTACTATATCAGCTCCAGTAAAGGTGACTACTGATAGTGGAACAAAGGCAGATAGTGAGGAGAAGCATAAGACATCCGACGTTGACCTCATGAAAATCCTGGAACGTTTGTTTAGATCTGATATGAAAGGTTTTGAAAATATTACTGCTATGGCGAGTGAAGAAAAGAGTACTAAGGTATCTGAAAAGGACGCTGACCTCATGAAAAATTTCGACCTTCTACTGAAAGAGATGAAAGGTCTTGAAAATAATACTACAATGACGAATGAGGAGAAAAGTAAGGTGGCTGAAATGGAAGTTGACCTCATGAAAATTTTGGAACGCTTGCTCAAATCTGATATGAAAGGTGTTGAAAATATTACTACAATGGCGAGTGAAGAGAAGAGTAAGATATCTGAAAAGGAAGCTGATTTTATGAAAAATTTTGACCGCTTGCTGAAATCTGAGATGAGAGACTTTGAAAATATTACTGCTATGGCGAGCGAGGAAAAAAGTAAGGTAGCTGATAAGGATGCTGAACTTTTGAAAATTTTAGACCGTTTGCTGAAATCTGAGTTGATGAGAAACTTTGAAAACATAACTGCTGTGGAGACATCTGTTAAAGTGAGCACTTCCTCGAAACTGAGTCCATCTTCAGTTAATTCAGCAGATGCCAGTAAGAATGGCAACGTGAGCTTGGATGAGGTATTCGGAATGGAGACTGGAGAACAGGGGGAATTGGAAGAGTATATTTTGGATGATGTAAGATCAAGCTCAACAATAGCCTCCTCTACTACAATAAAACCTGTCACAACAACCTGGAAACCATTTAAAACTAGGGAACCTACTCCAGCAAGGTTAACCAGTACAAATCCATTTACGACGACAAAACCTCCTATGATAGAATACCCTTATGAAGTGTTATCAGTTGTTCCAAGGGTGAAGCCAACTGTGCCTACTACGACAACTACTCCTTCTATAGTTTACAGAATAACTGATGCTCCGAAACGGGCGCAACCTTCGAGATCGAATTTTCTAAGAACTCAACAGCTAATTTCCGGTTCGTTTATTACTGCTCCACAGCTTCAAAAGTTGAAGAATTTAGAAGCATTAGCTCAAATTCAACATGAAACCCTTTCCAAACATCAAGGACAACAGTCAATCCGAATTCCTATAGTGAACTCAAATAGACCACTATCCCCACAACGGCCACCACCATTCCTACAGCAGCAACGACCAATCCCTCAACAGATACAACCAATCCCTCAACAATCCTCACCACCAACATATTCAAATGCGGATCAATTAAGACAAAGTTTTCCGCTAGTTTTTGGAAATTCACAAAATTCTTCTCCCCCACCTCCCACCCAAGTTCAAACTCATGTAGTGGTTGAGCCATCACAAATGATTGAATATCCACATTTTCAAGTTATTCAACAGCAAAATCCAACTCCAGTTCCACAATTTAGCAATATACAATCAGTTCCCGGAAGATTCCCACCATCCCAGCAACAATACTTCAACCAACCTTCTCCCCAAATGGCATCTCAAACTTCACCCTCACAACAAAACTTTAAACATCCTCCTTCTCCACATGTGTCTCTAACTCCTCCCCCTTATCCACTTTATAATCACTTCTTAACTCCACCAACTACAGGAATACTTCGACCAGAACCACCAAAAGTTAATAATTATGGCTCAACCGATTTGCAAGATGCAGTAAGTTCCATTATGAATTCCAAGTACATATACCCAACAAAAAATCCTTTTCTGGGAATGTTAGACTTTTTGTCCCCAACCCCAACAGTACCATCTCGTACAGAAAGTGGTGTTTTGAAAGCATTGCAGTTACGAGGGAACGTTGATAAACTGCTCAGATTCCCTTATTATCTTACTCGACCCACTCCCGTTCCAATTACAACAACGACATTAGCCCCACAAATACCGGATCCAGGAGAAGCTTCAGTTTTCGCCCCAATCAAAGATGTCCTTGAGCCATTAACCGAACTTATGAAAGCTCCATTTGAATTTTTACCTTCGTTTGCCAAAAGTTCAGCTTTGAACCTCCTTCCCAACGTGTTCTCTCAAAGGACAGGTCCTATTCCGACGGAATACTCGGAATCACAAGTCTCGTCCCAAAACCAACGCACACAGCCATCTCCTCCCGTCACACGCAACACTCTCTCTGCAATCCTACCCAGGTTCTTTATGAATCAGTCTAAAATTAATTCTCAATCTGACATTTCACCAGAACTTTTCCTTCTTGCATTAGCCAATCTCACGAGTGACCTCCCAAAACCTTTCGTGCTGGAGCCGGGCAAGGGATTCACTAAGTCTGATGTACTTGGGCAATCCTCTTCTGTGGAAAAAGGGGAAGAAAAGAGTAAAAAGTTGTTGGGGGAGAGCATTAGCGACATTTTGAGTCATCTTAAAAATCACCACTTTGCAAGTATAGCATCCTCAAACTCTGCTGAAGACGAGTTGGGAGACCGTGTCACTCCAGGAAGTGTGGGGATAAACAGTGCAAATGAAATTTTAAATATTGATTACGGTCGAGGACTGCCGTCACCAGGAAAAGAGGTGTATGTTAGGCCTACACCCAAAATTAAGACAAACCCACCGGTTGAGTTTCACAAATCATGGTGGGCGAAGGAGCCATCAGTCCCGTCAAAAAGTTTGCATTTTAGGATAAAAATTGTAAAGAATTAGTTTTACAAAGGACCCTATGTTAAAATCGGTGATTTTGGGCCCCAAAAAAAGTTTTCATAATTTTTGTCTAAAATGAAAGAGGGTGTCAAGTTACCTAGGAAAACACTTATTTTCGTGAAAAAAACTTGATCCAGTGTTGTGTGGGGCGGTCACAAGTATTGGCTTACACTCAACATTTAACGCTGATTTTGCATGTATTTCACCATATTGTGCATCATGTAACAACAACTGTAAGCTTCTTGCGGGGAGATGCAGGGCACTGAATGGTACTCCGTGCGATTCTCTACAAAGATGTTTGTACCCCTTGACCAAATCCCTCGGTGGTCGGCGCAGTGACCTTCGGACGTAGGGGTCATGTGACATAATATATTTTTTACAATATGTTTGTCCTGGTCTCGCAAATAGGGTATCACATGTGGAGTGAAGATGGGCATACCAATGAATAACCCATGCAAGTACCTCGGGACGGTTTTGTACCCTTTGTCGAAATCCTCCTGTAACCATGGTAATGGTGACATGAAGTGTGAGGTCGATTTGTCGAATTTTTAGTGATATGTTATATCGCCTGGAAATTGTTGTGAGGGTTCCCTTGGGGTCACCAAAGTATCTTAACATACTGCGCGGTACCATCTAACCCTGTGATGGTACACTTGGTGGGAGACCACTTATAGCCGGAGATACGCTTAGAAAGGATTATGAAGATTTGCAGTCTTTTTGCATTTATGTATCCTGGTCTCGCAAATAGGGTATCACATGT
>JAHZNA010002086.1:0-10070 GCA_027743935.1 Sinodicranocentrus sp. ZH6
GGGAAATATGAATTTAAACAAAATACGAACATGATATCACTCCTCATCTCAAACCATATCGATTCCCCTTCTTAAGTAGAAAATGAATGTGTGACATGCACAAAAGAAAGCAAGACAGTAAAGCAGAAAATCTTCATATGATATTACTCCTTACCTCAAAATGCTTTCTTTCCTTGTCTTCTAATAGAAAATAAAAGTATGTAACCCATCGACGTGGAAAAAACACTAACTGGTGAAAGTAAAGAACTATGTAAAAATCTGGTAGATGGCACATGGGTTATGAAAATCATAGAAATGTCAAATCATTCTTTGTTGTTTTACTAGAGACGCCATGAGGTTTTACAGTTACAATTTTGCACCATTTCTCACATTTATTTCATGTTCGGGTGCTTCAGCAAGTAAAAACATTGTGGAAAGTAGTTTACGCATAGCTTTCATTCAGAATAAATACTTGAGCCTCTAGAGCTGAAGCATTTAGCTTCAATAAAATATTGATATCAATAAATTTGAGGAATCAAATCATTACTCGATTTTAAGATCAAAATTACAACATCCCTCATCCCAGGTTTCAGCAGTGTTCTCTATAACAACATCAATTATAGAGAACACTACTGAAACCTGGGATGAGGGATTTGAAGATTGAATGTCTTCACGAGCTATGCCTTGATATCCCTATAGTGGAAACGGGAACCTTGTTAATGTTTCCCATGAGGGATTGGATGCCCAATATGAATATTTTACATATTCACATCTTGTCAGCAGGATTTCATTTCATATGCCACTTATGGAAAAGCACATTGAGAGAATTATTTGTTTTTACCGATGCTGAAATAAGTGGAAACATTATTGCTGGATATTCTAATGGAAGACTTGGTGCGAAATTTTCTTGGAACACTACAGTAAATATTTCGAGTTTGTAAGGTATACATTGAAAAATCAATGTCAATAGATGGTCTTAAAGATAATTCCAAATTAGACTTTTATGGATTTTATTCAATTTTGTGGCGTTGCAGAACTTGATACGCTGGAAATCCGAATCTGGGACTTTCACATAAGACTAGAAAGCCCGTTATGCACTAAATCGCACAAAATGATTGAGGTTCAGCTGTATACTCTGGTACTGGTCTGTGACATTTCAATTGGGCCTGGAACTGCAAAAACCCGTACCAGTGGACCAGTACCAGTTCTTTGGGCTCTGGTACTGGTCTGTTGGATTCTAGGTTGACCTCCCGCGTCAAACCCTAGAACCAGTGGACCAGTAATAGCACCCCACCCCACGCTAATTTACTAACCGACTAAAATACCAATTATTGGGTAATTGTATTCCACAAGCTAATTTTAATGAGGAGGTCCATTACCGACACACACAGACAGACGCATGCAATAATATATTGTATGATTCCCGATATTACGGTTAAATCTATTCTCCACGGACTGGTGTGTTCTCCAAAGTAACGCTCTCTAAAAATGGACGTATCAGAAGTGAGATATGTATTTAATATGTTTTATAAAATCGTTATTGGTTTAATGTTATTAATTTGGTAAATTATTAATTAATGTTAAAACCATCTATTTATACTCCATTATCTGAGAAAAGAGAAAGGCATCAAAAAGTAGAGACTAAACTGTTGAAAAGTTGCATTTGGGGAGAAGATAAGATACACCAGACGGCACGAGATGATTAATTCATAAAAATTGAAACCTCTGGTACAAGTCAATTTTATCACGGGAACTCATGCTGTAATATTATTTTTAAATGTATTTACATTCCCGTCAAATGTTTGTAGATAATCATCGTTCAGAAGTTATTTTCATTTATCCTGATAAACATATATGTACAGCTTTCATTGAGAGCCTTATGGTAACGTTACTTACGTAATATTTTATAACCATTTTTTGTATATTACTCGTCCAAACTGCATTTATGTAACTAGAAATTGTTGTAAGACCGACTTTTTGTAAATTTTCTTAACCTGATCCAACTGAGATTTTCAATGTTAAACTTATGCCAAAGAGGGAAGAAGGTGTAAACGTTTATTGTATCCATAAGCGTTCGATCATCTGTAATTTTTTTATTCCAATAACCTAATTCTAAACTTTTACCTTTATAATTAATACTCTCACAGCTTCCTTGATGTAACATGTTCTATTTCTGTAAATAGTTATATGGTATAGAATGGGGCAAATTTTATATAATTAAGGTAGTTAATGATTTCTTAAAAACTACTAATGAAATATCGCTTGTATGAATAACGAGAAACCCAACTCCCATCAAAATTGCGATAAGATAAATTTTGCGAAAGTGTCTTCCCCTGTTCTGAATGAAAGGTGGGAATACCACTTGAGAAAAAAGTGATCCCCTTATTGCCTCCTCACAAAAATATTTTTCATCGTAACAGCTCAATAATGTGCATCATGCAAATGAGAAAAAATGATATGAAAGGACAAGTTTCAAATGCACATATCCCAGCACAAATGACTCACATTATTGCAAGCAATGGAAGGGGAATTTGTAAACCCAATTTGATACAGGAGTAGAGGCAGATACTGCGGTGGCACGAATTTTATAAATGGTGACAACAACAGTGACATTCATATAGCGTGAGAAGACAAAACCTCTCACAAACAAAAAGTATGTTTTCTTACCAGGTCATTTTTATCTTTATCATTATATTAGTATACAGCTAACATGCTATCATTCAAACTTTACACTCTGGTTATTCAAGGTCTCTTTATTATATGCCCAAAAACATTCAACGAAGGAAAGATTTTTTCCCAACTCAGACTCCTGCTGTACATCATTTCTAGGTGTTTTCTTACTTAAAGGAAAATTCAAACTGCTTCCTTCCTTCCAGTAATTAACTCAGCCTAAAAGCTTTCCCTCTTCTGGTTACTTGCTACTTACTAATTCCATTAAAACTGCTTCCAACCTGCCAAGTTTGAGAAACTAGACGAGCTTTTGTGACGTACAGACGAAATCACAACAATATTTTCTCAGTTTGCATCCCTCATTCTCTTTCAAGACGATTGTAAGAGAGGACGCCGTGTACCTGTTGATCCGGAGAAAAGAATTCCATTTAAAAATATCAAAATGTCTCTCAAACGACTTTCTCTTTTGTTAATAGTCCTACGAGTCCAGGGCTCCTCTTCTTCAGTAATTCTACCTGAGGTCATTGACTGCTCGAAAATTGCAGCTCCTCCTGACTTTCTCCCGGACCTTTGGCTTAGCACAAAAAATCCTGAAGATGGGGATTTCCTCTTGGAGGTGGGAAACGTGAAAAGGATGGTTAACCGGACAAGGATATTTACGATGAGGTGCTTGGCTCCGTTTCCGATAACAATGGAGTCAACTTCAATCATAAAAGTAAGTAAAAAGAATCAAATATCTTTTTGGTGTTGCTTTCATTTCAAGCTTTCTTTCATTTCATTCCAGAATAAAAAGCACGTCGACCAAGTGAAAAATAATTTGAAAAAGCAGTTTTTCGAATCCATCAAGATTTTCGCTGCAAGCTCTTTCTTTCGCGTTGAGCCCGAGGAAGAGTTGTATTTGGAGGCGACTTGCAGCACAACCTGCGACCCTGGTCAATTTATATATGGAGCCAAACTCTATACAAGAGATGAAGGGGAGAACTTGAATAAAATTGAAATCAAAAAAGTTTTCTCCAACTTATCAGGTAAATGTTTTCGAAAACTTTCTTAAATTCAATCTGTTCAGGAAACCATTACAAAAATTATGGTGAGGTAAATCTGTATACTATTTATTTATTTTTGCTATTAGAAGTTGAACACAATGCTAAAAACTCACGCAACGATACAACCCATCCAGAAGAAAACACTATTTTTGTAAGTTTCGTCTTATTTCGTTTCGTTTGTCTGAGAGTTATCATCATCCAGCTTTGCTTCATGTTGAAATTCTCTTTCGACCTGGATTTTTGGAATTGAAAAGGAACACCATAAAAGGACATTTAGGGCTGACTTTGTTTCCTTTTTAAAATGCGCATCTCCTTTTACTTCCACACTAGGGAAAATATAGCTTTTTAAGTAATCATAGTGAAAGTCCCAGTGAAAATATTATGCATTGGCTTGTTTCAACTAGGTGGCTGTCTATATATCATAGGTTTTACGGGTTTGTAGAGAAAATTAGATTTGTTCTTAGACCATTCTCGAGTTTCCTTTCTCCATCTGAGATTTTAGCAGAGGCTAGCCTAATGCTATTAAAGGAGGAAAGAGGCTCCTTGTTGACAAATATTTTGTTTGGGAAAGGGACTCCAGATGAATGTGTATTTTATTTCTTTACTTGGAAACATCCAATTAACCATTAACGATTCAATTGTCGTCTAAAAATATAGGTTACCTACCTGTCGACATTACATAGACTTTAAAAACATACTGCATACTGAATGTTAATTAATGTGAGCATGCTTCATCAATCCGGTTATTAATAAATCTCGCATTTGGCTACGTTATTCAGTTGGATTCAAATCCAATCAGAATGGCTTTTTATTGACGATAATTTTTCCCATACAAGAATGTGTGTAATAGTATGTAATATGTACAAGTTTACATGAATTTGTAATCAGATATCCACATAAAATGTAAATGTAAATAAACGCCTTATAAACATAACGTAACCTTGCAATCTTTCAAATCCATGAATAAATTGATATATATACAGGTTCCAGCCTTATGACATGACTGAAACGTACATGATTGAAAAATACTAAAGGTGGCATGGAATTTGAACACTCAATCCAGAATCGTATCTCGACTACCACCTCCTCCCTCAGCCAGTCGATCACTTGTACCACATGTCAATGTCGCCCAGACACGTGACTTTGAACGTACGAAAGTCGCTTCCAATAAACTGCATGCCATAATCTATCCCAACCCAATGCCTTATGAAAAAGAAATAGCTTACCAAGAAGCACTTGCCCGTGTTTCTGGAGAAAGCTACTCTACCCCAGCTGATCGTGTCGATAGTTATTCTGCACCTGCTGCAGCTATCCAAATTTAAAACTCTTGTTTATTCATGTTTTGTGTGAAAAGCAAACCCAAATTTTCTAAATGGAAACTTGGCTAATTTGAATCTAAGCTTGTCTCATTTGCTTTATCAACTGTCATCATGAAGAACCATTTGAGTTGGAAAAGTCGGAATCATCGTAAATGCTGTTTTCAAATCAAATTTTAAAAAAATTGTGCATTTAAACAAATTGTGCATTTAAAAACATATCAGTTCAAATTAGCTTCTTATGTTACAAAATGAACCAATCATGAAATATGTTTCATGACAAACTGTCAGTAGAAAATCTATTTTTCTTTTTAATATCAAAGGAAAAATGTCCGGTTGAAGTGGGACCAAATGCGTCCCGAGAATCTTCTTTTCACAGGTTTCTTCTCGACCACTTTATTTTCAATAAAGAATCAAGTGCTCTCAAGGATTTTTCGGCTGCCTCATTATTCCTTTTTATTGGCCTTTCAGTTGTGCCCTCTTCAAAAAACAATATTACAAAGCTATAAATCCAAAAGAAATAAGACATCATGATTATGACATCATCCAACTTTACCCTGATCATAGTTTTATTCCCATTGTTCTTCCAAGTGCAAACTGAGAAGCACAGTTTTTTTAGAATTTAGTTTAAATTTGCCAAAAAAATCCCCTTTTAAAAATGAAGAATCAAACAACTTGATCAAACTTCAAATTCAAAAAGCAGTTGTATCTGAGACGGTAAAAGAAGTGGATATAGAAATGAAGATAATTTTTATCTACTTTGGAATGTTTTCGGCAGGACTGTTATTGGCGGTTCTGACTTCCGTTATTAAACGGAATAACTCTCGTTAGAGATCTGGTCTGGAATGCAGAAAGGGAATTAGTCAAGCTAAAAAATGGAATAAAATTAGTGAAACCGTAGACGCAAATTAAATCATAGACACTTAACTGAGCTTGTTTACATATGTGTAAGGAAAGAAAATGTATAATGTTAAAAATAAACGGTTTTAGCTTTCACGCTACATTTTCATTAATGCTTTGCCCGTGGAACGGTATGGTGCTCAGAATCTGACTTGGATAGATGGAATATATATAAATAGCTGTTAGCTGTTCACAGATGAGGGGTAAAGAAGATTTCACCCGATCAAGAAAGGTAGTTAGTTGCAAAAACATTTGCATTTTGTTGTTGCAAAAACCTACCGCAATTGCACTAATATATAATGAGCATAGACACAGCAAAAGTAGTTTTTCCTATTAAAGCTTTGCACGGTTCGGTTTCGTCAGAATTCTTTATCCAATAAAGCGGCGTTGCTTTTGTCATCGAACAATTTCTCATGTAAATCCCAATTTCCGATCCAGCTTTGTGCCAACCCGAGATCATATTTTTACAGGTTACCTATAAACCAATTTATTTTCAACAAGGAATCATGTCAAATCTTCAAGCGTCCTCAGAATTTTCGTCTGCGACTCGGTTATTACATTTTGTGAACCTATAATATAAATTTCATTTGTTTCCTTTTCAAAGCAGCAATATTACAATAAAACAGATGCAAAAGGGTATTGTATAAGCATGATATGGTGGAGCTTCACTCAAGTCATCGCTTTTCTCCCATTGTATTTGCAAAGAGCAAGCTTAAAGGGACAATTTGTTGAGAATAAAATTTACTGGTGGTGCAAAAACAAGATGTTTTCTAACTTTTTCAAAATGTGTCCCATTGCATTCCTACTTGTTGGTATTGGGTTAGCAGTAGCAGTTACCGGAAATGATTTTTCTTTTCCAGTTCTAAACTGTTCTCAAGTCCCAAGGAACGCTGTACCATGGTTGCAGTTCAGCTCAAAAAATGCCATAGATGAAGCCATCTCTAAGAAGAATTCCAGTGTGAGGACAACATCTTTCGTGACTAGGATTTTCTTTATCCGCTGCTGGGCCCTGTATCCGATCAAAATGACATCGAATTCCATCTCTAATGTAAGTCAAAAAGTTTCAAGCTTTCTTTCCTTCATCTGTGGCTATTAGTTAGGTCTATTCAATGTATTAATGATATAGTCCGAGACGAATGTGATTATTTTAAAATTGTAGAATGAAAAGGATATCGACCAGGTGAAAGTTAACGCGAAAACTGATTACTATCCGGAGCATGGGCTTTTCATCGCGACAACTTTTGTTGTTGTCGAACCACATGAAAAATTCCACTTGGAGGCAATCTGTACACCTACTTGTGAACCCGATAAGTTGCCATCTGCACTTGAGTTGTTGACGATTGTCGGACCTGATAACTTGAGTAAACTTCAAATTCAACCGGCATTTGAATCCACAGTGACAAAAAACAAATGGGGAATATAAACTGGATGATAGTTTTTCTCGTCTTTGGAGCGAGTGTGGCTTGGTTTTTAGTTTTGGAGGGTCTGATTAATTTATTTTTATGGATTGCATATCGGCAGAGCTCTGGTGTACACGTAGGGTTAGATTTGTTGCTAAATGAAATTTAAGTTGTGAATACTTGAACGTGCAACTATGTCACATAAATCATAATGTTTAAACTTAACTTGCATTGCTTTAAGCGTTCATGTTTAGCACTAAAAGAAAAATCTTAAGATGTTTAACCTAATGATAATTAAGGAAGAATGGTTAAGAGAACAAAATAAAGTTTTTAAGGAAATGGCACATATTTCCCCATAAACAAGATCCAAAGAATTCTTTAGATTATTTTGTGTAGAATGATGTCATATGAAATGAGTGGCATTATTTGCATCAAGTCAAAGCTAAATCTCGGCGCAAAGGGCTGTCACCTCGGAAAAGTTCGTATATCCATCCCAGTCTAAACTGTCCCTCTTCTTGGAAAACTGGACAAACTGACATATTTTATATTTTATTCGCAGTGAAATACTCCAAAAAATTGAAGGATAAGTTGTGAGGCAAGCAGAAAGCAATAAAAGGTTAGTCGGGGATTCAAGGATAAATTAATTCTACCACTCAAACCCTCTTCAAACAAGCTTGTATGCAGAATTGACTACTAGACAAAATAAACGAGACAAATGTTGCAGAAGAAAAGAGAAAGTATGGAAAGGGGGCACAATAACGTTCATTTTTACAGGAGGTAGAGGAACCGACCTACAGCAAACCCAAAACTACACTCTCCGTCCGTCCAGCCGGCAAAAGAAAGTAGCAAATGATGCACAACTCAACAAAGTCAAGTTACAATAGGCTATTATTTTTATTAAATAGTTATGAAATATTTTTTGCACATGAAGTAAATAAATAAGAATGAATACAAGGATGCCAAATAAATATTATTGGTACTTTCTTAGCGAATAAACTAGGTTACTTGAATATTTTTACCTCCCAAAAGACAATTTGCACGCATATCTTAATCAATCCTAAGATTATCACCCCGATGGAAAACACGCAGCCAAAATGCACTAGCTTTATTATCAATGGCTTACCCTCATCAGAGAAATCTAAGAATAAAAATCAAAAAAATTACACAACAATTACATGACTCTCTCAAAACATTTACAACAGCCTTATCCTTACCTGCATCATCTGAGGAAAGCCTTTGAGTGTAAATTTTATTCCAATTTCCTTTATCCTCTTCTGTATAGATTTTCGCGGTGTTAATAAACTTTTTCGAGTCACAGGTGGTGATGCAAGTTACCTCCAAATTGAATTTTTCCCCGGGCTCAGCCACCACTGCTAAGTTTGCACTGAATAATCCGAGATCCTTGATAAAGTTAGTTTGGAAGATTTTTTTCACCTGGTAGATGTAGTCCTTATTCTACAAAAGAAATAGAGCCCGGAAGTGCCTCATGGTGATAGGAAACAAAGACAAGCATCTCAGCGTGAATTTTCTCGTCTCGTTCACAATCCTCCTTACTTTTTTCTCATTCGTGAGGAGTTTGTCATCTTCAAGGTTTTCCGCAACCAGTCGAATGTTTGGGTAAAAGTCGTCAGAATTTTTGATTTTCAAACAGTCAGAAACATCAGGAAGAATTACCGCAGAGGAGCTGTTTATCCAGAGGATTATGAATAAAAGAGAAAGCTCTTTTAAAGACATATTGATCTTGTATGTATTTCAGGACGGTTTACTAAGATCAACAGGTTAGTGTGATTTATCTCCCTTTCCCCTAGAAAGAGAGAAAAGTGATAGAGGAAAAAAATTCTCCCTCATTGGGATCTCGTTTTAGTAAAGAAATATATGAACCGGATAGACCAGGGCTTTTTATACTTACTTGACTACTAGATGATCAATGACTAGGGAAAAATGCTCAAACTTGCTTTATCCTTGTGGCTTCCTGATATCAAGACAAAGGGAGAGAAAGGAAACCACGACTTGGAAAGCTTTCAGATTGCAATCTCTTTGTTTTATTGTCTGAATAACCTGAATCCTCTTTGTTTTATTTGTGTTTTCTTTGATGGGCGTTTCACGACATGGACTAGATTGTGAAATTATCCTTTACAAATTAAACTTACCAACAAGTGGAAAAATACAACAAGTGAAAAAATACAACAAGTGGTTCTGAGGATGAGGATTCTCGTTATTTTCCTCTTTATTCACAATAGCAAGTTCCAAGGATCATATGTTTTATAGGATATCTTGTAGCAAAGCCCCGAGAAAAGAGGGTGAGATGTACGTGTGTGAGTTATACCAGAAAAATAAACTTTCAACAAAAGTTTAGCAGGTATGACTCTCAATAAATTCAACATACATGTTATTTTGTGTCAAATTTTATAATCTCTGGTTTTTCGTAACATTGGCTTACAAGCCAATAATCTCATATGAAGAAAAGAGACATGGGTAAGGTGTAAAGCACCAATTTAACTTTCTCTTCGAAATCATTATGTACGTGTGCACAAGGAAGCAAAGTTTTATGCGCAAAGAAAAAACGTTTAACTTAAAGTTTGGTTCATCCGACATTTTTGGCTATTTAGAGGATAACGATTATAAAATACGAAAAGAAAACAAAAACTGAAATTTCATGAATTGGACATCGGACCTCGGCATTCTTCAGCCAATGGATCTTGGCGCTTGTAAATAGGTGGAATAAGTGTATTAGGCTTAAGGGTAATTATGTGGAAAAAATG
>JAHZNA010002087.1:0-18398 GCA_027743935.1 Sinodicranocentrus sp. ZH6
CTTGAATAATTCCTGAGGTCCAGAAATAAGGGTTTTAAATTGTTGCTTAAAGTATGGGAAATGTCTCAAGAATGGATATGCATTAACCAACATTCCCGTAGTGCTTCCAGTCCTAAAGGAGTCTTGAATGACTTTCAAAAGCTTCTTAAAGTTTTCGTCATCATGGCTGAACCGAGAGCCACCAATAATAGCCCATAAAATGTTTATCAGTGAAACGCCAAATTTGTCATGGACAGTGATGACTGAGCTCGGACCTGCTTCTTTTATAGCTTTTTTGATAGATGTGATGCACTCTCCAGCTTCTTCATGAATCAAACCTTCCATGCTAGTTTTTCCAAAGCCAAAATCACGTAAATGACGAAGACTGAATCTTTTTTGCTCCTGCCAAAGTTTGCCATTTGAGAAGAAAACGCCTGTTTTCCAAGGTCAAACGAATTTTGAAAATGAAAACCACGTATAAAAATTAAACTACATATAGTGCGTGTATATATACCTAACATTCTACCACCCCAATGGTAACTGGTAATGAATAAATTTGGACGATGTGGGAATTCATCCCGAGAGTAAAATTCTTTTGTTGCTTCATATCCATTCACAATGATTGTTTTTTGATTGCCTAAAAACATTCCGGTTACTGGACCATAAATATCCCCTAACTTGTGAAAGGCTGCACCGCCATATTCAGCTAGTTTAGATACATACAAACTGGCACCAACAATTGGATAGTTAGCTGGACCTATTTAAGAAGCAAACGAAGCACATAAGGTACACCTGTTAAATACTATGTGACAATATTAATGTACAGAATTATACTGCTCAAAGTTTTTACCTGGTGGGAAATTCCTTGGACGTCTTGGTTTCAAAATGGCATATAGGAGAAATGCCGATACTACTAATAGCACTAAACCTGTCAACATTTTTACAATTTGCTATTTTAGTTTGAGTGTCGTCTATCTCTTTTCCTCAGCATTTCAGATGTAACGGAATGTAGAGGGGCGAAAAGTAAACGTTATCCCACTTGTTCACGTTTAGAACTGCAATTGCTGGACTCGTGATCATTGAANCAGAATTTCAGATGTAACGGAATGTAGAGGGGCGAAAAGTAAACGTTATCCCACTTGTTCACGTTTAGAACTGCAATTGCTGGACTCGTGATCATTGAATGCATGTGTAACTGAAAGATGTACCTTCCAGTAATCTCAGGTATGCTCAGGTGTAATTGTGTAATTACGATACACGATACATAATATACAAATAATATATGATACACCTAGTCATTTATTATTTGACTGACCATGACTTGCGTTCCTATCTTATCAGACTAGCTGACAGCTGAGTTACATAATAGTGGTCATTCATATAAGTGTGATGGGTGACAACCTTCACCGAAATGGTCTGTAGGAGAAACATATCTACCACTATCAGACCGTTTTCATGCTAATATATTTATCATATATCACTACAAAGTATGAAAGGGATTTGGAAAGGATGAGCTTAAGCATTCCATAAACTGATACTCACACAAGCATCGGTACAACATGGTCAAAACGGTTATATATCGTCTACTGAAATGGCTAAGCCAAGTTAGCAAAAAGTAATGAAATGAGATCCAGATGCATCTATAGAAGGAAATAGTTCATGCATGAATGAAAGGTGCATTATTGTATAGCAAGGTATGCAAGTAAACTGGTCTTTGATGGTCTTTTCTATTTGAAGGTCATTTTTTATTGGTTTAAAATATCAATCCAGCGAGCTTTAGAAAGACGTTTTGTTCAACGCTAAAAGTAATTTTAACAATAGTGCTTAAGACTTAACAAGCCAAGTTAGCAAAAAGTAATGAAATGAGATCCAGATGCATCTATAGAAGGAAATAGTCCATGCATGAATGAAAGGTACATTATTGTATAGCAAGGTATGCAAGTAAACTGTAGTTTGGTGGTCTATTCTATTTGAAGGTCATTTTTTATTGGTTTAAAATATCAATCCAGCGAGCTTTGGAAAGACGTTTTGTTCAACGCTAAAAGTAATTTTATCAATAGTGCTTAAGGCTTCAGTAATATCTCCAGTCTAGAATCTGGCCATAACTCTTGCGGAAAATGGTGTTGGGTACGCTGTGAACCCCTCAATTACTTCAGTCGAGGGCAATCCAGTGGCTGAATCGACTTCCAATTTAAATTTTTGCAAAATCGCCGTGAATATGAGATAATTACTCATTTTAACTAGAGGCTCGCCTGGGCACAATCGCTGCAAAAAAACTTACTTCGTCATCCGAATGCGCTAAATTGCACAGCTAAACATAGCCTTTAACATGTATGAGACAACTAACAGTTAAAGTAAAGTACAGAGTAAATATGAAGTTTACCTTTCCTTGGCCGAATCCAAAAACGTGGTCTAACTTGGATTTTTCAAATTTTCCATTTGCATCGAGAAATCGTTCTGGGCGGAAGACTTCGGGGTCTTTCCAGTACGTTTGGTCCATATTTGTAGATGTGAAATTTATCAATGCCCATGTATCCTACGAAAATAAAAATGTTGTGTAATGTTTGCTTGAAAACTTCCCTTTTTTCTTAAAATGATGGATGATTTTTAAAAATATTTATTTTAACACTTCCAATCTCCTTACCTTTGGAATATTGTAACCTCTAAACATCACGTCTTCCATATTGCAGTGCACAACAGACACTGGGGCAACAGGTCTCAGCCGGAAAGATTCAGTAATCGCAGCCATGGTATAGTGCAGACTATACATTTTGATTAGAAATTTAGTGACGCAGGTATTATAAGATATGAGTAAATCTAAGTAGGCATAAGTTTTCCATACTTCTTTTGATCTTCAAAAGTAGGAAGTCTATCACGACCAATGATTTTGTCCAGTTCTTCATGAATTTTAGCTTGAACGTCAGGATGTCTTATCATGTATACAAGAGCAAATGAAATGGATGACGACGTAGTATCGCTCCCCGCAAAGAATAGATCAAAAGCAATTGCTACAAGTTGATCCTCTGCAGAAACCAGTTTAGCATTGTAGATTTGCAATGTTCTAGATAAAGTACGTTACGATTTTTTTAAATCCTAAAATTTGTGAAAATACCTGAAAATGTAGAATCTGGTTTGCCTTTCTCTTCCTCCAAGGCTTGCAAATAGGAATCAAACATATCACGAGGGGATTGAGGATCACGTGTCTTTTTATGCTCATCAATGGCATCCTAAGACCATTTGTATCGTTACATGTTAAATTCTCAATACCTAAATTAGTTTTTGTAAATAAATTAATACAATAAATGACAACCTGAAGAACTTTAATTACAGCATTGATCGCAACTTTAAACGTGGCCAGTTGTCCTTTGAAGTAAGGTAAAAATCGAAGAAGAGGATAATCATTCAGCATATTTCCAGCTGCATTCCCAACTTGCATGGCTGCCTTTATTTTCTTCAGCATATCTTGTAAATTAGGATCATCGTGTGAATATCGTTTACCACCTACAAACATGATAATATTAATATTCTCAATTCAAATTCAAACCAGAATTCAACATCATTAAATAGTAAAAAAATGTGATTACAAAGAGATGTCATTGATCTTCATACCCATGATAGCCCAAATGATATTTACAAGTGAAATTGTAAATCTGTCATGTAGTGTGACAACAGAGTTTCCCGATGCTTTAATTGCTTTTTGTAAGGAAGAAATACTTTCAAGTGTTTCATCATGAATTAGTCCTTCCATGCTTGTTTTCCCAAATCCAGAATCTCTCAAATTTCTTAGAGTAAATCTTCTCTGCTCTTGCCATAATCTTCCATTTGTAAAAAACAACCCTAAAGAATGCATATTATTTATTATTATTGTCCAGTAGTCCAGCCCTGCCTTCTAAAATGAAGTTTTAGTCATAATGATGGTCGTCGTTTAGGTCATCTTACCCAAAACACGACCTCCGAAGCGGGTGTTGGTTAACCATTGGTTAGGTCTAAATGCAAATTCATCCATTGCATAAATCTCTTTAGACGCTTCATATCCATTGATAACGATCGCTCTCTGCTTTCCCAAAAACAAACCACAAACTGGGCCATAAATATCACCGAGCTTTTTAAAAGCTTCAGTAGCAGTCTTTCCAAGCTTTGAGATGTACAGGCCACTTCCTACTATAGGGTAATTTTGAGTAGGTCCTGCAAAATGTGGATACATTAAACATCATGTGCATACATGTAATCACACAAAACAGTCTGCACAGAAATAAGAAATATGTGTATTGAATATTTTGAAAATCATTCTTTTAATTTACCTGGGGGAAAATTTGATGGCCGATGTGGACGAAGCAAGAAATATATCAGGGTGATGGTAATAACCAACAGTAAAAGAGCTGATAGCAGCATGCCAATCAAAATCTTTGACGACTCTTTTCCCGAGTGGCAATATGTAATTGGAGATATCCGAGTAATTTCGTTGAAAGGTTAGTTGTAAATGATTATGAATCGTCGCCTTCGTTTATTATTCGTGAAAAAAAATCATCCTGCTGGTAGACAGCATAAGCAGACAAACTCATGGCTCATGTAACGATAATACAAATCATCCATAATCTTAATCACATCAGAGACCACAGTATACTAGTACTTTTTACTGCTATGCGCATGTAAAGTTGGACTAGGATGGATTTGAGCGCAAGTAAACTTTGATATGGAATGCATCCATGTGATGAACTAAACGTAAAATATTTACCATTAATCCATACACATACATATTTATCAATTAAACTAAGAATAAATCTAAATACATGTACATACATGATGCATAATGTAGGTATACTATTTCCGTGAAGAAGATTTTTTAAAAACATTTGCTATTCTCGACGCGTAGTTCTAATAACGTAAATTATTCATCAGTGGTCCTGAATGTATTAAAGTTTAGAGACAAATTATTTTGTTTCGAAGTTTCAACCAGGTACGTATGAGAATAAATAATCAAACTGATTGTGAGATGCATTTCGTCGACATTTATTACATGCATCCATTAGATGTTGAAATGTTCATTATATTATCGTTCGTCACTCGTCAAGCGTGGTTTTATATAGATTTAGGGTTAAGTACTGCATGTTTTGTCATGAAACCATTTTTGTAGCAGATATGATGTGGAATGCTACAAAAGTGCTAATGGTTTGGAGCAGGATGCATATATACCTTTTGCATTTGAATTTTGCATTACAGCTAAAACCGCATACCTGCGTATGCCTAGTTAGGTTAAGTTTAAGAATACATTGATCAACTTAATAAGAAAGTTTCTTTTGCACTGTGGAAGTTTCTTTGGATTGTAATAGACAAAAATGTAGCATAACATTCAACATGCAGTTCATCGGTAAGCTAATCCTAATTGGACGTATAGATAGTTTTCCTTCGTATGAAACACGTTATTATGCTATTAATTCTTCGCCACACTTGAAGACTATGCTACAGGCTACAGCACAGCCTCTCCGTCACATTTACAATCTGCTCCGAATCAAATAAATACGCTTCGGGTGTTTGCTGTCTATTCATGCAAGTAAGTTATCATGAAGGTCATGTGGAACTTGTCTTCATCATATACTGAAGTGGTCGACAGTTTACCTAATAAACGGAATGAGTGTATCATCAATACATTGGTAAATAGGGAAAGTAAATAAGTATTTTGTATGATGTATAGGTATATGGTTCGTAAGTACGAACGAATGAGTATACCACACATGTAAAATAAGAATGAATCTAAATACAAAGTAAATAAATAAATCCCACTCAATCTCGTAGTTAATAGAATAAGTCGGAAAATTTTCCAGCAATGGATATTTAAAAATGGCTTAAGCACGTAATCCCATATTTGGAGTAGAGTCGCATTTCAAGCGAAATAACCCGTTTACCAAAATTGTCAGCTATTGACATTGTTCACCCAACGTGTTTAACCGTAGAATTGTTTTATCATTGTATAATTGATTATGTGTAGTGACATGAGTATTATAAATTATTAGGCTTTGTCGTAATCCAAGGAATATTTAATGCATGAGAATATCGCATTTTCTGAGGGACTTTCCGAACAAACTGAGTACACTATTTAATAGTTACATTTTAAAGTCGTACACGGCTGTAAGACTTTCATCAAGATCAATAGTATCTATATATCCTTAATACAATGGGCAGTGAAACCAATTCTCCTAGTAGTTCTCCGGAAGTTCAAGAATTTCTATTAACAAAGGAGTTTATCGAAACCGTCTTTGAAGTAGAAGTGGAAACTTTCTCCACTGGTGTGGGAACAAATCCAGGAGATAATAATTTAAGTTTAATACACTCTGCCGAAGTGACCTTCAAGGGAGAAAAAGGAGCAAAACACTATCTGATCAAATGCTATCCCAATCATCCTGCACGACGAGAATTCCTCGACCAACTAAACATATTCGAAAAAGAGTTATTCGTGTACAATGAGTTTTTTCCTTTACTGCAAAATATGTTGAAAGAAAGGGGTGTTGAAAATATAATCAACTTTTTTGTTCCACCCGTTCATGCTGGCAACTTGGCAAAGAAACCATCTCGTAATTTAATTATTTAACGCAACTTCTGTTGAAACCTGAAATTATTAGCTTGTACTATTGTTTAGCTAATTTTAAAATTTGGTTTTGACTTTAAGCAAAGTTTATTGATGGGCCTTGGGCAAATGAAAATTTCATTGTAATGACCGACTTACGAAAACCACTTGGCTACAGAATGGGAGATCGTTTTCGTGGATTGGATCTTGATCATTCGAAACTCGCTGTACAAGAAATAGCAAAATTACATGCTTTGTCGTGGGCCTACAAAAAACTGCATGGATTATCCTATCTATCATCAAAATTTGAATTATTTCTCGATCCGATGTATCAATCCTCAGCCAAAGAAATTGACGAGCAATTTGAGCCATTCATGAAATCTATTAGTGATAGCACTCTGAAAGCAGTCGAAGAATCTATCGGGAGCTCGCATCCAGCTTGTGTGCAATTTAAAGCACTTGTTTCAAAGAATGTGATGGAGTTTTTGAGAATGTATTGTAAAAAGGAAGGCATCGATGAAGACTTGATTGAAGATAAGCTTAGAATTAAGCCGGAGAACGATAATGCGTATGTAAAAGGTAATATCATGAAATTAAATCAACTTTTACATTTTGGTAAATATCTTGTATAAAAAGACCAGACCCGGAATATATTGAAGTGAAACATGCATTTGATTCGAAGTTTGACATTACTCCATGCCGTAGAACCTTGGCTAGTGACGACCCACGGGGATTACTGGGTGAACAATAATCTCTTCCTGTATGACGATAACCTCGAGCCCCCAAAACTTAAGGGAATTGCAGTGCTTGACTTCCAAATGGTTCGGGAAACATGTCCTACTATCGACCTTGCATTTTTTCTTAACTGTAGTCTCAGAGCTTCCGTAAGGAAAGCTCACAAGGCAGAGTTGCTTAGAGTATATCACGATGCCTTTGTACAGTTTTGTGAAGTTCTTCAAGTGGAGCTGCTCCCAGGTTTTAGTTACGAAACTTTGCAGAGACGGGTAAAAAGGGCAGGTATTTATGGTATTTTGATTGCATTGCCACTGCTTACTTTTGTTTTGAGACCATCAGAATCAGTTGACCTTGATGCACTGCAAGTTAATGACATGGAAGGTGTATTTTCTACCGTTGGGAACGAAAATGACAAGAACACAGTTTTGAAGGATGAAATTACGAGCATTGTACTGGAATTATATGAAGAGGGAATTATTTAAATGCATGAGACAATTTTCTGCTTCATTTTATTGTAGTCAAGTTAAATAACCCCACCAAGTTAATTTCAATGCATCCTTTTATTTTGTGACGTTAAGCATTCCACATGATTTTCAGAAAGGCATAAATGTGACATGTGACAGGCGTGAAATTAAAGGCGTTTTTTGTGCCCAACATGATATGTATAAACCATTGCTTTTATTGGGTTTGAAAGTCAATAAAACATTTTAAGTTGCTTGCATATTTGTTTTGTATTTTATTAAACTCACGCATCAGTAAACATATATTGGTCATAGTCGTATTTACTCATGCACATGTACTTCAGCCCTCAAGCGAACTGTAGCTGATGGGAATTCAAATTGTCAAGTAAAATGTATCGTATAAATTTTTGATAGTTATTACAATTTAAATCCACACCATGATTTAAGTGGAAGTGCCGATAGTTGTATACCTATATAATTATCTCCTGCTATACAACCTCATCATCAATTACCAAATCAGGTTATAGAATTTACTTGTTATGTGAGTTCAGTGCTTTCAGGTTTGGTCTTCATAAGGAACATGTGAAACTCGTCTTTATCTCAAATTTGAATGACAAGCTACTTACAACTTTTGTTCAACCGGTATGCTCGGCAAACATGCAATGCATTGGTAAATGTTACACAGATAATGAAATCAATCTTATCATAAAGAAAGAAAACACATACCACTGCATCACATCACTGATAATAATAATATACCTCTATGCATCACATAACATGCATAGACAACATGGTAAATGGACTATACTGAATGGCTGTCCAGTATATTATATAAATATTAGGCAGTCATCATGTATAAAAAGTATCATATTGGTTATAAATGCTTATAGCTTTACAACAGTGAAATCCTATTCTTGAATCTGAATTGTATCAAAACGAAACAAGGTCCAACTATTTACAGCTAACAGTTGCAACGCGTTGCGTCCGTCCATCTCGTAATACTGACAATAGACAATCGGGCATGATCATTCATAACTGTTTTTATCATTACATACATGCATAACATGTAATCACTACTGATCACCGAAATCACATATGCAAAATATATCATCACAGCAAAACCATCTGAACTGGTCATCAAAAAGTACAAAATTGCCCTACATTCATTCACAACTCAGTTTTGAGTTTGCTTCATTGTCAGTATTTGCCTCTCTGAAGTGCAGCAGGATCGTAGAATTAGAAGAGCAATTTTTAATATTAGACTGTTGTCGTTATATCTGAAATAAAATGTGCAGTAAAACAAAAACTCCTGAAATCAGTGTTACTCCCCCGGAAGTTCCCGGATTTCCATTAACAAAGGAGTTTATCGAAATTGTCTTTGAAAAGGAGGTTGAAACCTTCACAAACCATGTGGGTACGAATCCTGGGGATAATTATTTGAGTATAATGCACGCAATAAAAGTCATCTTTAAGGGGGAAAAGGAGGCAAAACATTATCTTGTTAAATGCTATCCTAATCATCCTGGAAGGCGAGAATTCCTTGATCAAATGAACATTTTTCAAAAAGAGCTCTTTTGGTACACTGAATTTTTTCCTGAACTGAAAAATAGCATGGAGGAAAGTGACTTAGTCGATTTTTCGGTTCCACCCGTTCATGCTGGCAGTGTGGCTACATCACCTTCTCGTAATTCCGTATTTTTATTATTTTATGGAGTACAATTTTCTTATATGATTCTTAAAGCACATAATTTTTAAAAACTGATTTTAATTTCTAGCAAAATTTGCCGATGGTCCTTGGGCAAATGAGAATTTTATTGTAATGACTGATTTACGTAAGCCACTTGGCTACAAGATGGCAGACCGAATACGGGGATTGGATTTTCATCATTCGAAGCTCGCCATTCAAGAAATATCAAAATTACATGCTTTATCATGGGCCTACAAGAAAGTACAAGGATTACACCGTTTAACATCAAAATACGAGTACTTCATCGACCAGATGTATGGTAATACTAGTAGCAAAGAGCAGTTTAAACCACTCATGGATGCAATTACTTCTAGCTCTTTGAACGCAGTTAAAGATTCTTTGGGGGATGAACATCCTGCATATCTTGGCCTTAAAGCCCTGTTTTCACAGGACATAGTTGAACTTATGAGCCTTCATGTTCAGAAGGAGGGTATTGACGAAGATTTGATCGAGAGTAAACTGAGAATTAAACCGGAAGAAGACAAGGCATATGTGAAAGGTAATTGTATAGATTTTGTAAAATCGATGACACCTTAATGTGAGCTTTTAGTAGATCTTCAGTAGTGAAATGTATTTGCGCATAATTAATTTCTAGATCCCTGGCTGGTAACAACTCATGGCGACTTCTGGGTGAATAATATGATGTTCCTTTACGATGACCAAGACCCTCCAAAGCCCAAACGAGTTACTGCTGTGGACTTCCAAATTATCCGGGAGTCCTGTCCTACAGTTGATCTAACTTATTTCATTTACTCGAGTGTTAGATCTCCCGTAAGAAAAGCTCATAAAGCAGAGTTGCTCCGAGTATATCATGATGCTTTTATTCAGCATTGTAAAGTCCTTCAAGTTGATCCTCTACCAGGATTCAACTACGAAACTTTACAAAGACGATTTAAAAGAGCTGGACTTTTTGGTATTATGGTTTCACTGCCTTTGCTTACTTTTGTGTTGAAGCCACCTGAAGACGCTACTGACTTAGATGCTGGGGAAGGTAGTAATATTGCTGATGTGTTTGCTTCAGTTGTGGCTGGAAATGACAAGAACATTGCTTGGAAAGATGAAATTACGAGTATTGCTTTAGAACTATATGAAGACGGGGCTATTTAAATGAGTTAGCTAATCAAAATTTATAATCAGCCTCATTAGTAGAGTTAAAGTTAAAGTAAGGTTTGCAAGTACCCATTCTAAGACCATTTTACATGTATTACTAGTCCTTGAGTTTAAAGGAATCGAATAAATTCAAGTAAATTGTATTAATATGCTTTTTAAAACTACAATGAAATAAAACCTCGGCGTTTTTCAGCCTTTTAATTTATTTTTTGTCACTGCTGATTCCCTGGAAATGTGAGTGACGGTATGAGTTATGAAATCGAACAAATGAACCGCATGAATTGACGATGAGCGTTCCTCTCAAACACATTTTGTTTTGCTTAATAACCTTGAGAGCTTTTGCTAGCGTGATGACAATGGTTTTAAATTGAGTGTTCAGTCAAGTTTCATCAAGATTAGCTGACGTTTGCTCTCTTATTATTTCGTGTTGCGATGATGCTAAGTTTACCAATACCAATATCATAATGCTGTATCATTTATACTGGTTGCCACTGTGTTAGTATTATGGAGATATCATTAATAATTTGCAGTTCGACCGCAAAGCCTTTTGCACAAATTTACATTTACAACATGATGTGAAGAGAAGAAGGTTATTTTTTTGTATGCATATGAGCATTTTGAAAAGTAGTTTGCATGTCATTTACGAAAGCCAAGAGGATACATTTATGATTCATAAATAATTGATGCAGAGAAAATATTTTATTTCAGTCAGTCAGTATATTCAATATCTACCTGGCATAACTTCTATATGCATGATTGAGATTATCTAAAATTGCTTGATAATTCAGTCTAATATTTACCTCGGCTTCAACTATTAAACACATCTGTAAATATGTACCGTTTAAATTTACAAAACCAATGCTCCTAAATTGTTCAGCTAAAATCACGACTTTTACGTAGAATCACGTAGTGGGCTGAGCAACAATGTACAACCAAACGTAGAATTATCTCTTAAATTGTTGAATATGAATACTACTGGACACTTCATAATTAGAATGCTTTGCAGATACTAAATGTCCGAAAATATAAAACTCGACGAAACAACGCTAATCTTTCTTCTAAACTCAAAGTCAACCCTTCAGTGAGTAAATTGCGTTTACAATTGTCGACTTTGGAATAATAAACTTTTCCGTAAAAATGTTCAATAACACATTGGCACTCAGCCGCTTTTTGTGTAAGTTGACCCTCTTGAGATTACAATGCACGCGTGATTTATCAGATCACCAACCACGAGCAGGAGCTGGATAACCTTGTGATTAAAACGAGACTACACATACTGCTGTACATAGGCTGAAAACAGCTTGCAAACTGGTTCTTTAAGGATTTCGCTTTTGTGTCCCTTTCCACGCACGCAAATCCATCCCCACTACATGATGCTCTTAGGTGCCCAATACATGTAAGTATTTGACGAATGCAATGCAAATTCAGTTTCGCGAATTGCCACGAATGCTACAGTAAGCAGTATCTTATTTTGTGAAACTATTTATAAGGAAAATGTCAGTTTTATTTGCGAGGAAGATTGGAGGAAAATGCGTTTGTAAATTATTTATCAAAATAAAAAGTAGCAATTGGCTTGTTGTTCACGCTATAAATGCTTAAAGAAACGCCTCCCCACTCTATATGTAATAATTTACCATTAAATTATCACGCTTTGCAATGCGGGAAAGAAGCGCAGTCGGCCATTTTAAACTATTCTGTTCATTTGCAATTAACAAAGATTATGCTTATTATGATGCTTATTATCATCCAAAGAGCCAAAATTGGTTTTATGTATTCCCATTATACTATACCAATTAGATTATGTGTGAATAAGTACTTAAATTTTTTATAGGAGTATCAACATCAATCTAACTGACATTTGTGTCCACATATTAAAAATCAAGGCCATTCCGCTGTTTTATGCACTGCTTTAATAACAAAAATGAAAGTAAAGTCAGTATTCCATAATTCCCATTCCATCTAAGAGTTTTCTGATCAGTTTTCCCTGAACTATTACTTGAAACTCATCTGTGCTAAACTGCTCCCCATTCACAATCGCGAAGCAAAATGCCTGCAATTCCAGTTATTAGAAGTCCCGATACAGAATCTGATACTTTCCTAATAACTAAAACATTTTTGGAACACGTGTTCGAGAAACCCATCCAATCTTTTGAGATCACAGCTGGGTCAAATAATGGGGAAAACTTTGGAAGCGTGTTGCACACGGTTTATACTAAATTCGAAAATGAAGAGGAAGATCGTGCAATTTTGATTAAATCCTTGCCAGATCATCCAGCTCGACAATTTTTCGTCAGCCAAACTCAATATTTCCCCCGCGAGTATTTCATTTACGAAGAAATGCTCCCAGAGCTTCAAAAGTTGATTAAAGATGAAGAATCCTTTAAACTTCCTGTCGCGCCGTATCTCGGAGGAAATGTTCCGGACCAGAGAAGTGGGTGTTGCCTAAAATTTCTCACCATCGAGTTTTGTCTGTTGACTAGTAATATTAATCCGAAACTTATTTTCTAGATAAATTTACCGGAGGACCTTGGGCAGATCATACGTTTATTATTATGACTGATGTTCGTCATAAACTCGGCTTCCGAAATACAGATCGCAGAAAAGGATTAGATTTGGATCATGCTAGTCTCATAATGAAGACTCTCGGAACTGTCCACGGGTTGAGTTGGACATACAAGAAGAAAAATGATGTTCGACTTTTAAGCAAAAAATTTCCCCTTCTTGAAGATTCTGCATTTTCTGACAGCACCAAAGCGAAAAAACTTGGTCCGTTAGTTGTACCTTTGTTTGAGCAAGCAATTACTCTGGCCAGTGACTTGATTAAAGATGCTCTGGGAAATTCTCATCCTGCGGTGGAAGGCTTGTCTCAATTATTGAAACCAGGAGTGTCCCAAATACAACAAATTTTCATGGACAAAGAAGGCATCAATGAAGATATCGCTGAAGACTTACTCAGGATCAAACCTGATGAAGACTGTGACTACGTTAAAGGTAAATAGCTTGCATCAACCACTATAATATTCTAAACCCTTATCTACGTTTGGTTTATTATTTCGTTGACATGTCTTTATTTTTCATTGATTAAGACCCTTGGCTTCTAATGACACATGGAGACTGTTGGTCAAACAATTTCCTGTTTAAATATGACGATCCTAGCGATGCTTCTAGACCTACGGATGTGATAATGGTCGATTTCCAGTTCACCCGAGAGGTTTGTCCCACCATGGATTTGGCGTACTTGCTTATGGTCAGCCTCAGAACAGAGAAGCGCAAAGTTATAGAAAATCAGCTTCTGGAAATCTACTACCAAACTTTTTGCGATATTTGTGCCTTCACAACCACAGAAATTTTACCTGGATTTACCTTTGACAACCTTTTACGGAGATATCGACGGGCAAAAATTTTCGGGCTGATGATGGCACTACCTTGCCTCTATTTCTTTTTGTTGCCACCGGAAGCCGCAGTTGATTTGGATGACAGTAGCAAGGATTGTGAAACTATGAATGACATTGTTAGCGGAACTTTTGCCAAAGGAGCAACTAATTTGGAATTAAAGAATGAATTGGCTCATCTGATTTTGGATTTATACGAAGATGGCATTTTGTAAAACAATATTATAATGCTTCAAGTGAACTTTAGAAGCCAATGTAAAGTTATGTATATCAGGTTGTGTATTATAGTATATTGTGTTCTTCTACTTTAATTTACATATCATGATATTTTGAACCAGGCAAATAATTGAAATGACACACCATTGCAATGCATTGGGCTAAGATTAACTATACATATTTTAAAAGTCTTCCAGTAAATAAATATTTTATGAATTGAATTTGAAAATACGCAATATTTGATAATCAACATCATATTATGTTGTAAACACTCGTTAATTGTTTACTATCCTAACAAAGTACTATCATTCTTCATATCCAATGCTCACGATGACGGTCGAAATGGTCGAATAATGGAAAACCTATATTTTACATCCAACACCAAGTCTCACAGCAAAATCCATTTTCAGAATTAAACGACACAATATTATTATAAACCGGATATTGCTTGCAAGAATGAAGACGACCATTCAAAAGTTTATCCTTTATAAGCTACGCGCCCTCATCTCACTTTCCGTCACATAAGGTAGTAGTGTACTATGCACTTTTAAATCGAGGAAAATATAAAATACTTCTTGAAGTCCTGTGAAAAAATAGATCCACTTAAAAAGTATAAAATATGATGATGATATGATGACGACATGAAGATTTATGGAAAAAAATTACACCCTCGCACCCCTTCCCTCCTTTCCTCTTACTTCATCGAACGCTTATATATAAGATGGGCATTAAATCATAAAATGCAGGGCTGTCACAGGAATATTATGCGTTTGCACTCGGTCGCATATGCACTCATCCACACCTTTACATTACAGGCTAGATTTTTTTTAAAAAGGGGGAAAAGAATGAGATTTACTGTGCATTTTTCTTTCTCGATGTCATCTAACGTAGAATGCATTTCCATTAATAAGACAGTGCATAGTCAAGGTCAGGTAGATTTAGCGTGTTTTTTAAGTAAAAATGAGATTTTTAGAGTTCTAGATCCGCGGGTCAAAAATCTCCTTCATTTGAACCATCTCAAACAACGAGGGTTAGATAGTGTCTTCAGGTTATATCCATTTTCATTTTAAGAAGAGGGGAGAAAGCCCGAATGCTTTATGAACGATGCACTTTTCATTTTTCCCTTCACACGAGACATTTTACTGTGATAAATGGTGAAATGATTTTATACTTCAGGAAAAAAATTACCAGTGCAGCGTAGGCATAACTTTTATTTTTTATAATATAGCTTTCACCTCCGAATACTTAATACTCAACAACTTACAGTGATTTAAAACTATACTTGGGTTTGTGCACAAAATTTCCATCGAAGTGAAGTTCTACTGACGGAAAACGTTAGTGCAACATTGTATTTTATGTCGTAAACTTACATTGTCTAGAACATTATTATTACACATTTACTAAGTACGCATAATGTCTATTGTCTATCCATTTGACTTAGACTTATTGCAACGAAAACCACATGCGGGTCTAATCATTATTGTCTAACAGGAGCTTATCCTCATTTAAAGTATTCCATCATTATATTCATCTTGAACTGTTTCAATTATTGCGTTTTTCCACGCATCGTTGCTTCTGATGCCAATTACAACATTTGAGTAAGTTCCCCCAATATTACGACTTTGATTATTTTCTTGAGATGATGCTGAGTTATCTTCGTTTTCTGGGGGCTTATGTATAAATGATATGAACATAATAGACATCAGCAAAGCATATACTCGCGTTCTGCGCCAGCGTCTAACGAACACATCAAATGTAAAATTAGCTGGCGGAGCTTGCTTCAAGGCATCACAAATTTCAACGAATTTATTGAAATATGTCCGTAGTAGAACATTCACAGATTGCTTCCGTAGTGGAATCTGGAGACTGGAGTATATGAGGTATGCGATGTCGGTGGTTACACACGCTTCTCGGAAAGCTTGGTGATCCACAATAACGATATTTTCCGGTTCCTTCCTATCGTCCTCTGTATACTTGAACAGTAAATTGTTAATCCAACAGTCGCCGTGAGTAGCTACCAACCAAGGGTCTGGAATATATATGAGGAAAACAACATGTCATGAGATTTCACGTCAAAGTAATGCCCCCTAAATATTCGTACATGTCTACTTTATTACCATTAAAAGGAACCGGGCCTTCATGCACAATTCGTAAAAGTGCTTCTGCTTTAACTTCGTTGACCCCTTTGCCACTCAAAAACATTTGCAAGATGGCTATTACGTCCCGTGAAAAGAGTGCTTTTAATCTCAAAAATATTTCCGAGTGTTCCCCAAATTCTTTTCGTATGACTTCCAAAGCACTAGCATTAAAACCTTCGACAACTGGTCGCCATCCAGCCATATTTTTGTCCATGTACAGTTTATCCTGAAAATAAGGGTGTTTTTCCACCAAATACTCCAGTGTGTTTCTTTTCTTGTACACCCAACTCAAGGCATGCAGATTTGCTAGTTGCTCGATAGCTAATAAAGTATGCTTCACATCAAGACCCGTTTGACGATTTAGCATTGAGTAACCATTTATGCGAAGGTCCTCCAGAACGATGAATTTGTTATAAGTCCATGGTTCTTTAATAAAAGTGGCTACACGCATTTAATCACACATTAAATGTCATAGTATATACTTTTTTAATTTAAAGGATAGTTGTAGGAAACTAACATTTATTTCCTGGCACATTTCCTCCGTAAAATTTTGCTGCGTTTATTCCATAAATTCTACTGGATTTTTTACCGCAAGGGCTACTTTCGTTTGCTTCTTTAGCCAATATATTTAACAAGGGAATAAATTCGTCGTAAATGAAGTACTCTGTTGGAAACAAGGGAGTGTTGTCGAGAAACTCTTGCTGGGCAGAATCTTCAGGATAACACTTTACGAATATACTTTGATCGGTACATGATCTGTCTTCTTCGATGACACTTACTTTAACACTATACATAGTGCTCATATAGTTATCACCAGGTTTGGTTCCAATTTCACAAGAAAAACTACTGATTTCTTTTTCGAATAAATTTCGTAGAAATTCTTCAGTTATGATGTTACTTGTACCCATTTTTCAAATGTGAAGCCCGAATGAAGTTACAAATAAGGAAAAAAGTGGATAATATTTTTAACTAAATGGTACAATAAATTAAAGCTACAAAAATTACAGTACTCAGCAGTTGCGAATCCAAAATTTTTATCGTAAAAGCACAATGCAGAAATAAGTAACACCATCCTGCATTACCTAATATAGAGATTATCTCATTTCCCTGTGCCAAACAACAAACAGGTGTTCATATTACATTAGTTTCGAATGTTGTGCAAAACACACGAGATAGGAGCAGAACTCACCGGCATGTAGCATAAATGGAATGAGGTAAGGAGCAATAAGTACTAACAAGTATTAACTTATTCAGCATATGTGCAAAAATGAATGGGGAATACGCTCAAATGAACGTAAGGAGCGTACTATGCACTGTGATTTTCTCTCAAATTGTAAGGATTGAGGAATATGAAGCACATTACTCAATTAGCGTATGAAAAACAAACCCTCCCTAATTCGAGTTGACACTTCTGAGATTAGTACGTCGTTGTGTGTAACGGTTTATTATTTAACAATTTCTTTGGATATCACAAACATTAAGATGTAAAACTAAAACTACTGCAAAAATTCAAGCTAAAATTATTTTGTAAACTTAAAAAATCAGCGTAAACGATGAATCAAATAATACTCAATGAAGGTGGAAAAAGTAGCAAATCCAATGGCTCCCACCAACCCCGCCTTAACACCAGCTTTAGAAAGTACAAACAAGAATTTATAATCGAGATAGAGAAATGCAGTAAAACCTTAGATATGGTCAAAATCGTTCTGTCGAGAAAAATGAATTTTGGCACGGAACTAGAAAATAATAAAACTATATATACTGTTAACCGTATAATGAACTAATTCGAGGAATTTTCAATTAAGGTTACCTAATACCTATGCACACTTACCCAGACGTTTAAGACATATCCGGTCAATGGGGGGGTGAAAGATATTTGGCTGAAAATTTGTACTCAGGTGCACTTTAATATGAGGAAAAAGATTCCCATGAAAAAATTTCCACTTTCCACCCCCAAGTGCCCGAAAATCGCCCTGGCGGGGGGAAAAATTGGAATTTCAAAGTGGTTGGAAATTGAGGAAATTTTGTATTTAGGGGTACTTTAGCATGAAAAAGACG